>JAVJIF010010852.1:0-122024 GCA_038442645.1 Agave tequilana
CGGATCGGGGCGTTACAGGTTGGTATTAGAGCCAGGCTCTCACACCTACAGTACAACCAAACTGCAAATTAATAAGATTTTAATTTGCAGTTGGAATACATTAGTTTCGTCTACATTTCAACTACAATATACAAAGTTATCCAATCCTTCTTGATATTCCTTCCCTTGATTCCTAAAGTCCATCTATCTTTTGCTTTCACTTCTCTTTCCAGACATCTTTTACCAACATAGATAGGATAGAAGGGCAGGACGTAACACTCCAGGCAGCCACAGGACGGACCCGCAGGGAAAAATGCAGATATTCTAAGGGTTATCCAAAATATGGTGGAGAATCAACAAAGGCAGACCAACTCCTTCGGCAAGGATTGATAGCAGCTCCTCAGGAACGGAGGCCGGGCAACGTGTCAGAATTCAGGCGGTTGCAGCCGCAATATTTACAGGGGGGAGAGACCGCTAGATGCCGAAGCAATGGCTAATCGACACCACAGATCTCTTGAAGCAGCACGGGTTCCAGAGGAAGATCAGGTGGAGGTCGCCAAGATCCAACTAAAAGATGTGGCTAGAACCTGGTGGCTAGCTGAAGAAGCGAGACTGAATAAACCCATCACTTGGGACCAGTTTTCTAAAAGTTTTTATGATAGATTCTTCCCTACCACAGCTCAGAAGGAGATGGTGAGCAATTCATCCGACTTCAACAATGGAATCGATCTGTTTGAAATATGCTGCTGAGTTCTTAAGGCTGAGTCGTTTTGCTCTGTATATGATAGCCGACGAGAGAAACGGCAAACCGATTTCAGCAGGGCTTATACAAATGGATATTCAGTCCTTTTGATTCCCCAACAGCTGAAAACTATTCCAGGTCCTCACTATAGCTCGAGAGGTGAGCGAGGATAGGAAAAAGAATCTTGATCAGATAAGGAACCAGGCCATGAAGAGGCCATTTCAGCAATTAGGCAGAGGAGGTTCAGTCAGAGCTGCAAAAGCCCAATGATTAGAGACCATTTCGATCAGCCCCTCTTCGATAACTCAAACACCTCCTATATTGCTTATTGCCAGAGGACGGGCCACACACAGCAGGAGTGCCATAGGGCCAATGTTTGCCTGGCATGTGGATCTGGTGATCACACGATAGAGGTTGTCCCCATAAGAGAACTGGGATGATAAACCGACCCTACCGGCACCCCAGTAACCATTGGACAGAGGAACCCAGCCAGTGGTTAGGAGGACCCCTCTCCCTCCACCACAATGAGTATTTCGCCCAGCTTTAAGGGGAAGGCAGAACAACAACAGGTCGTGGTAGAGGACGAGCTACAACTTGACAGCGGAAGAGCCCAAACTTCTGGAGAGGTGGTAACAGGTAAGATCATGGTGCACTCTAAACCTGTATTAGCCCTCTTTGATTCTGGTGCTTCTCATTGTTACATATCAGATAGTTTCACTGCTTTGCACTCTATACCTGTTGAATATTTAGACCACCAGTGGGAGATTAGTACCAGTAATGGGGTAGTCATCTCTAATAGAATTTGTGTAGATTGTCCGGTGGAACTGTGTAATAGGACATTAGCAGTGGATATGCTCGTACTAGATACTAAAGGGTACGACGTAATCTTAGGCATGACTTGGCTCAGTAAATACCATGCGGTTATTGATTGTCGAAACAAGAAAATTATTTTCAGAATACTACTTCAGCCTGAGTTCTAATTGAAGGAGAACATAAACCTGCCAAGGAAAAACACAGATGATACTGTTGGAATCCAAGAAAGGAGTACCAGTTTGGAATGAGTTTCCAGAAGTATTTAAGGAGATCTCAGGACTTCCACCCGATAGAGTAATTGAGTTCTCCATTGATATCATTCCGGGCACAGTCCCAATATCTAAAGCCCCATACAGAATGGCACCCACTGAACTAGAAGTCTAAAGAAAGGCATTTAAGGAATATTCTGACAAGAGATTAATTAGACCGAGTACTTCACCATGGGAGCTCCGGTACTATTGGCCAACAAAAAAGATGGTGATAAGCGGTTGTGTATAGACAACAGAGATTAAACAAAGTTACCATCAAGAATAAATATCCCTTACCAAGAATTGATTACCTTTTGATCAACTTCATAGAGCCTGGGTGTTTTCAAAGTTGGATTTACATCGGGTTATCACCAACTAAAAGTGAAGAAAGAAGATATCCCGAAGACGGCATTCCGAACTCGCTATGGTCATTATGAATTTCTAGTCATGCCCTTCGAGTGACTAATGCCCTAGCAGTCTTTATGAATTTGATGAATCGAGTTTTCTCGCCATATTTGGACCAGTTTGTCGTGTGGTTTCATCGACGATATCTTGATATATTCTAAAACGACAAAGAGCATGCAGAACACTTGAGGATAATGCTACACACTCTCCGGCAGGAACAACTTTATGCTATGCAAAGCATGTGAGTTCTGATTAGACCGTATAGCTTTCTTGGGTAATATAGTTTCAAAAGAAGGAATTTCAGTTGACCCTAACAAGATCCAGGCAGTAAAAGATTGGCCAATCCCAAGGACAGTAATAAAAATTAAAAGCTTTATTGGATTAGCCGGATATTACAGGAGATTTGTCCAAGACCTTTTCAAAATCGCAGCCCCATTAACAAGTTCACCAGAAAAGAGAAAAGGTATCAATAGTCAGAGGAATGTACTACAGCATTTGAACAATTAAAGGAAAGACCAATTTCAGCTCCGATCTTGAAGACTCCCTCAGGAACAAGAGGGATGGTTATATATAGTGATGCATCTGGAAAAGGCCTAGGATGTGTATTAATGCAACATGGTCATGTCATAGCTTATGCATCTAGGCAATTGAAACCACATGAGAGAAATTACCCAACTTATGACATAGAACTGGCGACGGTAATATTTGTATTGAAGATCTGGAGACACTACCTTCTGGGAAACAAAGTATTAATCTATACTGATCATAAGAGTCTTAAGTATATCTTCACACAGAAAGAATTAAACATGAGGCAAAGGCGGCGGCTTGAATTAATGGCTGACTATGATAGACTTACAGTACCATCCTGGTAAGAGCAATACAGTTCCAGATGCATTAAGTAGGAGACCAAGAACAAAGTATTATTACAACTTACTCAACAGAAGGAACTGCTTCGGAAAATCACAAAGTTGGACTTAATGCTATACAAGGAACTGATGAGTCTGGTCAGTTGATGACCTTCCTGATTCAACCAACCCTGATAAATTAAATTAAGGAAGCTCAAAAGGAAGACCCCAGATTACAGAAATTCAGAGCTTAAGTAGTAGCTGGATTAAGAACAGATATCTGTATTCATTCGGATGGTGCATTTTATTTGGGTAACAGAATCTGTGTACACAAGGAAAGTCCGACAGAAAGTTTTGGTAGAGGCACACAGTTCGGCTTATTCCATACACCCAGGAGGAAATAAAATGTATCAAGACTTGAAGCAGAAGTTTTGGTAGAATGCCATGAAGAAGGAGATAGCCCAGTATGTGGCAAAGTGCTTGGTTTGTCAGCAAATAAAAGTAGAACATCAGAGAACAGTTGGACTTCTACAACCATTACCGATACCCGAATAGAAGTGGGAACATATCACTATGGATTTTGTTACAGCTCTACCCCGCAGTCCTAAGGGTAACAATGCAGTATGGGTAATCATGACCGCCTCACAAAAGCAGCTCACTTCCTACCTTTCAGAGTAGGTCAGTCAACAGAAGTTCTTGCAGATAAATATATGAAAGAAATAGTTTGTCTGCATGGAGTTCCAGTTAGCATCGTGTCAGATAGAGACACGAGATTCCGATCACATTCTGGGAAAGTCCCTAAGAAAATTTAGAACTCTTCTGAAATTCAGTAACTCATATCATCCCCAGACAGACGGATAATCTGAACAAACTATCCAAATTCTTGAAGACATGTTACGAGCCTGCATGATAGAATTTAAAGGGTCATGGGAAGACTATGTCCATTTGGCAGAATTCTCTTATAATAACACTATCAGGCCAGTATCAAGATGGCTCCATTTGAAGCATTATATTGCAGAAAATGCAGATCGCCAATATGTTGGGATGAAGTCGGCGAAGAAGACTTATGGGACCAGATATTCTGGTTCAGATAACAGATAAAGTCAGAATTATCAGAGATCATCTCCGAGCAGCACAAAACCGACAGAAGAGTTGGGCAAACACTAATAGAAGACCGTTGGAATTCAGAACAGGTGATCATGTATTTTTTAAGGATATCACCAATCAAAGGGGTAATCCGATTCGGTACTCGCGGAAACTTAGTCCAAGATACATCGGCCCATTTGAAATTTTGGATCGTGTGGGAGATGTGGCTTACCAATTGGCATTGCCACCATCTTAGAAGGAGTACATAATGTATTCCATATATCACAGTTGAGAAAGTATGTCAAGGATGAGAGTCACATTCTAGATCACTCAGATTAGAACTACAATCAAATTTATCCTACAAGAAGCAGTCGATGGCCATTCTGGACAGAAGTGTCAAAATATTGAAAAATCGGGCAATACCATTGTACTGGTTTCTTGAATAGGCATGCCCCAAGAGAAGCTACGTGGGAGCGAGAGGATATTATTCGTGAACGTTACCCCCAACTCTTTACATCTTAGTTGGTTAAATTCCTTACCCCTATTCCTTTCTACCTTAACATCCCCTTTACCGAAATTTTGAGGACGAAATTTTTGATAAGGTGATGGGTTGTAACACCTCATCCTCAGAATACGTACACAGCTATGTGTCCCTGATTTTTGGAGCGTATTTTCTTATTTTCTGTTATTTAAATTCTTACTCATATAGCAGTACGGCATGATTTGACCTTCTTGTATTCAGATTTAACTGATTTCAGTTTCAAATATTATTTTTTAATATTCTAGATTTTCTTGATTTTTTGAAATTTTTCTGAATTAAGTTGTAAATCTTCAAAACGGTGTCGACCAGTGCCGCTGACCGACTCTCGGATTTTTAATTTACAAATGGAGCTGAATTTTAGAAATGGCTTTCACATTATTTCTTAAAATCATATTTTCTATCTAAATGAATTTTTTGAGAATTTTTAGAATTTATCAAAATCCGGCCTACCCGGTGTAGACACCGTCGACAGTGGATTTCACGAATTTCTTTTAAAAAATGGGATTGAATTTCTAAAAAATGATTTCACTAAAAATCTTAAAATAATATTTTATTTTTTGAGAATTTTTGGAAACTTTTCAAGACACTTCATTTTTCGAGCTTTTCCTGAGTTTTCCGGTGTTTTTCCAAATACCAGAATTCTATCTGGATATTTTATTTTTTCTCTCTCCTTGCCTAACATGAGACTCACCAAATCTGGGTTCAATGTGGAGACTCTCTCCATTCCGCATTTAATGATATGTCCTTCAAGGAAATCAACTCAGATTAGTCACCATGTTTTTTTTGTCTTTTCTATCAACGCAACACTCGCGTTTTCCTCCTGACGCGAATCCCATCTCCACGTCTGGCTCTCTTTTGCCAGATGCGGATTTCATGAATGGGGACGCAGCCTATTTAGTGGAGACGCAAGTCTCTTTAATGTAAGGATTGGCAATGGCAAACTTGTAATAATCTCTTCCCCTTATATATACACCCCTATCTTCTTCTCTCTTTCATTTTCCTTTCCTTCTCTTTCCAGCTGTTGCCAACGAAAATGGCAACAGCCCAAAAATAGCCTTGCCCCCCTCCTTGGCCGGCCACCATCACCACCTACTTCTCCACCATCCTTCTCTCCATCTTCCCTCCATCTCCTTCTACAATCTAACAACCATCATAACCCCCATCTTCTTTATCTTCTTCTTCTTTTCTGTTGCCCAAAGGCCTACTCTAGTTTTGATGATGATCAACTCATGTAGTTATATTACTAATGATCTTGTGTTTAATTAGCGACAGATTCATTATCAAGATCTTAGTAGGTGTGGAGCTTCAACAAAGGATTTAAAGACAAGTGGAAGCTAGCACCAGTTGATTCACGAGCCTATGCATAAAGAACACATCTAGAGATGAGCTCGGTGGATTGCATTTGGACCAAGTCAGAAGATGAGAAGCCTTCAAGTGAATACTTCAAGAAGATGAAGACTTGTGTCTAGGTATAAGATTTTGTTTTTGTTTTAGTTAAAAATGTAAAGGATAGATAGTTGGTGGATTGCTCAAGTCATATCACACACACACTCTTGATAGAATGTTTTTCATGATAGAATTGCTTTCATAAAAAGATTTTCATGTTTAGAAAAGAATTTTATTTGAGAAAAAGATTTTCATTGGACAAAACATATGTCTTGGTTTTTGATGTTACCTATATACATATCTTTCAAAACCAAGTTTAGTGCTTTATGTCAAAAACTAGATATTTTCATCTTGATTGTGTAGTGGATCATATCCATACACTCTATGCTTTAAAGTATATCTTGTTTTTGTATCTGATGAAAATTTGGAAAAAAACATGTTGTTTTAGAAAAACAGTTTTTATTATGAGCCAATATTTCCAAGTTACAAAAAAGTCAAATCTTTAATAACATGCCTTGATTTTGTGCAAGCATGTTTCTATATCATAAAACTATTTTTTTGTAGAATTTATATGTATTTTTGGGGATTTTATAAAAGATTTTTATACCAGTTTTCCAGACCAGAACTGGCCTGACAGGCTGGTCCGGTCGACCGGACCGGTCGATCGGACGTGCACAGACGTGCACGCCTGTGTGCACTGGAGAACGGTCGACCGTTCCGGTCGACCGCTTCAGAGAGTCTGCTCTCTCGAAATTCCGGTCGACCGCACCGGTCGACCGACAGAGAAGTAATTCTCTGCTCCAGGTGCGCGGTCGACCGGGACGGTCGACCGGAGGCTGCAACGGTCAGATTTTTGACCGTTGCCGTCGACCGGCCCGGTCGACCGTAGCTCTGACAGAGCCCACCGGTCAGATTTTTCTGGCCTCTATAAAAGGGGGTTTTGTCATTGTTTTGATACAAGATTTTAGGAGAGCTTTTGTCCAGTTATTTCCATTCTTTTAGCAGAGTTTTCTCCACAAATAGAGTGCCAATATTTCCTATCAAAAGGGATTTTATCAAGAGAGTGTTTATTGTGATTTCTTGAGTTTTCCATCAAAGTTCTTTCCTTGATTTCTCACACTACACTTGAGCATCCATAGTTATATCTATCCTATAGGAGTGTTGTAGTGAGAGTTTTGTTAGGTGATCAAGTGTTTAGATCACCAAGATCTTTCTTTTTGTATTTGAGGAAGCGGGCAAGTGTGCTCGCGGTGTTTTGAGTTCGGGTGCGGACTTATTGTACGAGGTCGGCCTCGACGAGCCGGTGGGCTTGTGGTGTGTAAGGGACTTTGGGAGTCCGAGGGCTTGTAGGTGTTGCGGCACCAAGGAGAGATCCGGTTGGATTGTGCATAGTGGAAATCCTTCGTGTGTCGAAGGCGGGGATGTAGAGCAAGTGTGCTCGAACCTCGAAACAAACCCTTTGTGTTTGCGATTGCTCACTCTTGCTCTCTTACTCTTTTTGTCTCACTTATATCTTGCATTACTTTATAGTCTTTATTCTCTTATATGCATGATATACCTTTGTGCTCATAATTGCTATACTTACTTGGGATTGTTATTAACACTAGTATTCAACCAAGAGAGCCAACGCGGCACCTCAACCCATTCAAGGGGAATCTAGAGGAGCTTGTCCAGAGCCTCGCAAGGGGAATTCGGCAACACTCTTGTGTGTTATACATAAGTGTTCAATTAAAAGAAGTTTAATTTGGTCAACTTAGTTTTAATTCCGCATTATTTGTTCATAAGTGACCATTAGATTAGCCATCACCTATTCACCCCCCCTCTAGGTGAACTTACAATTGTATCAGAGCTAGTGCTCTTGATATTGGGTCTAACAACCTAGAGTTAAAGATCCTACTTTTAGGCTAATCACAATATTTTTGTACACACACACCTCACCATGGACTTCATGTCACCCCCACCGCCCACCTTTGACATTCTTAACATCCAAATTTGGAAGGTTAAGATGTCATTGTACCTCAAGGCCTTAGGCATTCATGTATACTTACTACTACTAATAATGATTATTGTTCAAATAGCAAGTACATTGAGGCTAATGCAAAGCCCTTCAGCTATTAAGTCAACCCTAAATGATGATTATTTATATCTAGGGTTTCTAATGTTGAATCGGCTTTTGTAGCTTGGAACATCATCACCTCCCTTGGCGAAAAGGACCTATACTATGCGGGGAGCGATTCGGATGTTGGAAGCGACATCTCCAACGTATGCTATATGGTCCAAGGGGATAACCCCCTTGAGGTAAACTCCGAATCCGATGATGAGGACATGTCATATGATGAGCTCACTTCATTTTGCCAAACAATTCTTGAGAATATGACATGATTAAAAAGGAATAAAAATTTGAAAAAGAAAATTGCTTGCATGCATATAGAACAATTCTTTTAAATCTAACATTGCATGTTTAGAAAAGGACAACAACAATTTGAAAAAGAATTTTGATGCCATGATTAATGAAAAAGATTCATTAGAAAATAAAATGGCATGCTTAGAAAAGAAAACAATGATTTGAAAAATGAAAATATTTCCCTCATGTCAAAATTGAATGATTTATGTGAAGGGAACACTACTTTGAAAAATAAGATTGATTTGGTGGAAAAACAAAGAGAAGTTGTTTTTCAAGAAAATAAATCTTTGAAAAGAAAAATTTGTGAAAAAGAAAAAGATTTTGTTTCACAAAAGAAGAAGAAAAATGATCATATATCTCATCATGCTTTACATGCCACCACAAATGAATAATGTTTTGAAAAATAAAATGGATAATTTGAGTTCAACTTTGAACTCTTGTGCATTTAATCATACTAAGTTGGAGTCAATGTTTTCAAGAAACAAACTCCTCATGTTCATGCACATCACTCTCATCATCATGCTTATGTTGCACACCATGATCACAATCCTACACATAAGCATACTAAGGTGTACGTATGTACACATTGTGGCCGCAAAGGCCATTTAGCAAAGTTTTGTTATGATAATATTAATTCTCTAAATTTTGCTAATTATAAAAGATTTTGGGTTCCTTACAAATCTAACCCCAAGGACCCAAGAAAATATGGGTACCAAAACCCCCACCTTTTGCTTTTGATGTAGGTGAGGGCTCTCACAAAACGTGAGAGGATTGGTGCCTTGATAGCGGATGCAACGGACATGATGGACAAACTTTTGGATGCATTGCTATCAAGGAAATTTTGGTGGGAAAGACCACCATGCTATGGAGCTTTGGAGTTGGTAACAATTTCTAAACTCCTACTTTTTATGTACATGCTTTTACTCATGTCATATTCATAACCATGTTCATGATTTTATTTGATTTGTGCTTCATGTGGCATTTACATGCTTAATGTAGAATGTGTCAAAACTTGCATTTATCATATATGAATAGTGAACTACAATTGACTCATATATATTTGAACTTCATGCTCATTTGTATCCACTATATGCATGTGTATAGGCTAGTTTTTGATGATTCGGTCATTTATACTTGTTATGCCTATCTTTGATCTTACTTCATGTATATGTGTGTTTAATTCAAATCTAATAAATATACATGTATACCCCTTGAGTCATTTGCCTTCATGCAATATATATTGGACTCTTTTCATATTTGGGATATGTATGCATATTGTTAGAATTGGATAAATCATACATATACCATGAAGATTAGTATTTTAAATAAATAATAATAAAAAAATGATTTTTTCATGTTTTTGATTTGTACAACAAAATGTGATTTATGATCTTTTTGAGCTTGAATGACTATTTTCATAAAAATGCTATTTACATGATCTTTTGAACACTCATCCTTATGATACAAAATATTTTGAGCTTTATAGACCATGAGTGATTAATCTTTATGTATTTAGCAATGCTTTATGAAAAATATATGATTTGTTTTAAGATGAAAAATAAGATTTTCATGAGATTCATGCTTCACTTTCTATTTTCATGAAAATACCATTTACATAACCTTTGAACACTCATCTTTTATGATAAAAGATAATTTTTGAGCTTTATGGACTATGAGTGCTTAAACTTGTATGTATTTAGTATAATTCATGAATAACATATGATTTCATGTTTTTGAAGGATCTTTAACTAGTTTTTCAAAAATTATTTATAACTAGTTATTTATTCTTCAAATTGGTAGTGCTTAACATAACTATCTTTTAAACCTACCAATTTTTGGTTATGAGTATACATGATTTACAGTGTTAATTTTACAATTGGTATATTACTCACATTTGGTTCCTATATATGTATGCCTAATTTTCAAATTGGTCTTATCTATTCACATACATAATATATGATTTCCATGTGCTTGCTTTACATTGATTTACATTCTTAATCACAAAAGTTTATGCGAAGTAAGTTAACACCTTATATTAACTATGCATAAGCTTATGGAAAATAAAAGATTTTATTTTAGATTTTTCATTTGGTATCTATATGCTTCAACTTCAAATTTCTATATATATAATTGATATCAATATGTTTGAAACAATAAAAGATTTTGCAATGATAACTTGATATCACACATCTTCAAGTGCTATTTTCTATTGGTATCAAAATTACAAATTATGATTGGTTCAAATTTGTTTTTTGAGAAAAGTTCAAAATTTTGTTTTGATAAAAAAAAAATTAAAAATGTTTTGATTTGTATTTCCTATATGCAAGGAGAGCTTAACATCTCTCTTACATATGGATTCATGTTGAGTATATTATAAATTGAGGAGCTTGACAACTCTTCTTTATATGATATACGTGTGTAGGGGGAGCTTCACATCTCCTCTTATGCATAACATAATATGTGTTATGTGAGTTAGGCTTGTCATCCCTTCTTCATGTAATGCATATGTGTAGGGAATCTAACTTAGCTCTTCCTCTTCATGAATGTATATCGCATATAAATCTTATTGATTGATTTGATTTTACCCTCCTTGATTTCCTTATTTTTGACAAAGGGGGAGAAAATTTGTTTGATGTATTTTACTTTGAACCCTTTGTTGATGATTGACAAAAAGGGGGAGAAGTATTTGAGTTATATGCATGATTCCTTAAGGGGAGAAGTATTTGTTCCTTACTTAAGGGGGAGAAAGATTTGACTTGTGCTTTTACTCATGCATAGTAATAAAATAATATAAAAATTTGAGAAAAAGATTTGTGCATTTTTGTGCATTCATTTGCATACATATTTATGTGCTTTAATGTCATATCTAGTTATTTCTTTTGATGCATGAGTTAAGGGGGAGCTTCTTTGAAGCTTTACTTTAATCCATGCATATATAACTTCATGAGTTTTGTCATCATCAAAAAGGGGAGATTGTTGGCCCAAAGGCCTATCACTCTAGTTTTGATGATGATCAACTCATGTAGTTATATTTACTAATGATCTTGTGTTTAATTAGTGACAGATTCATTATCAAGATCTTAGTAGGTGTGGAGCTTCAACAAAGGATTAAAAGACAGTTGGAAGCTAGCACCAGTTGATTCACGAGCCTATGCATAAAGAACACATCTAGAGATGAGCTCGTGGATTGCATTTGGACCAAGTCAAGAAGATGAGAAGCCTTCAAGTGAAGACTTCAAGAAGATGAAGACTTGTGTCTAGGTATAAGATTTTGTTTTTGTTTTAGTTAAAAATGTAAAGGATAGATAGTTGGTGGATTGCTCAAGTCATATCTCACACACACTCTTGATAGAATTGTTTTCATGATAGATTGCTTTCATAAAAAGATTTTCATGTTTAGAAAAGAATTTTTATTTGAGAAAAGATTTTTCATTGGACAAACACATGTCTTGATTTTTGATGTTACCTATATACATATCTTTCAAAACCAAGTTTAGTGCTTTATGTCAAAACTAGATATTTCATCTTGATTGTGTAGTGGATCATATCCATACACACTATGCTTTAAAGTATATCTTTGTTTTGTATTTGATGAAAATTTGAAAAAAAACATGTTGTTTTAGAAAAACAGTTTTTTTTATGAGCCAATATTTCCAGTTACAAAAATAGTCAAATCTTTAATAACATGCCTTGATTTTGTGCAAGCATGTTTCTATATCATAAAACTATTTTTTGTAGAATTTATATGTATTTTTGGGGATTTTATAAAAAGATTTTTTATACCAGTTTTCCAGACCAGAACTGGCCTGACAGGCTGGTCCGGTCGACCGGACCGGTCGACCGACGTGCACAGACGTGCACGCCTGTGTGCACTGGAGAACGGTCGACCGTTCTGGTTCGACCGCTTCAGAGAGTCTGCTCTCTGGAAATTCCGGTCGACCGCACCGGTCGACCGACAGAGAAGTAATTCTCTGCTCCAGGTGCGCGGTCGACCGGGACGGTCGACCGGAGGCTGCAACGGTCAGATTTTTGACCGTTGCCGGTCGACCGGCCCGGTCGACCGGTAGCTCTGACAGAGCCCAACGGTCAGATTTTTCTGGCCTATAAAAAGGGGGTTTTGTCATTGTTTTGATACAAGATTTTAGGAGAGCTTTTGTCCAGTTATTTCCATTCTTTTAGCAGAGTTTTCTCCACAAAATAGAGTGCCAATATTTCCTATCAAAAGGGATTTTATCAAGAGAGTGTTTATTGTGATTTCTTGAGTTTTCCATCAAAGTTCTTTCCTTGATTTCTCACACTACACTTGAGCATCCATAGTATATCTATCCTATAGGAGTGTTGTAGTGAGAGTTTTTGTTAGGTGATCAAGTTTTGATCACCAAGATCTTTCTTTATTTGAGGAAGCGGGCAAGTGTGCTCGCGGTGTTTTGAGTTCGGGTGCGGACTTGTACGAGGTGCGGCCTCGACGAGCCGGTGGCTTGTGGTGTGTAAGGGACTTTGGGAGTCCGAGGGCTTGTAGGTGTTGCGGCACCAAGGAGAGATCCGGTTGGATCGTGCATAGTGGAAATCCTTCGTGTGTCGAAGGCGGGGATGTAGAGCAAGTGTGCTCGAACTTGACAAAACCCTTTGTGTTTGCGATTGCTCACTCTTGCTCTCTTACTCTTTTTGTCTCACTTATATCTTGCATTACTTTATAGTCTTTATCTCTTATATGCATGATATACCTTTGTGCTCATAATTGCTATAACTTACTTGGGATTGTTATTAACACTAGTATTCAACCAAGAGAGCCAACGCGGCACCTTAACCCATTCAAGGGGAATCTAGAGGAGCTTGTCCAGAGCCTCGCAAGGGGAATTCGGCAACACTCTTGTGTTATACATAAGTGTTCAATTAAAAGAAGTTTAATTTTGGTCAACTTAGTTTTAATTTCACATTATTTGTTCATAAGTGACCATTAGATTAGCCATCACCTATTCACCCCCCCTCTAGGTGAACTTACATTTTCATCAAGGGAACCCATCTTCTTCATTAACTTCTCCACCATTTTCACCATCATCTACACCACCTTGATCACCACCAAACATACCATCTTCTTCTCCTCGCCGTGCTCTTTTCAACGAGCTATTGCTTCGCTCTTCGAAATCCCTTTTGCAAAACTCCAAATTTTCCAAATGAGCTAGACTTGCACCCCATGATTGCTTGGGCTTGGGCTACCGGATTCCGGCAGTCTCCGGCCACCCCCGGCCATGGCTAGCCATCAAAACCCCTTCCCTTCTTTTCTTTCTTTTCCTTCTTTCTTTCTTTCTTTCCTTTCTTTTTCCTTTCCTTTTCTTTTCCTTTTCCTTTTCTTCTCTGATTTTCTTCCAACCTGCATCCCCTTTTTTCCCTTCTTTCCCTGCGTCTCCCACCTTCTTTTCCTGCGTCTCCCCTGTTTTTTGTCTCTCTATTTTCCCTGTTGTGTAATTACTAGACGCGGCTCCCCCCCACGTTCAAGCAATTCCTTACGCGATCTTCTCGTTCTTGATATTTGTATAACACGGCCTTCGCGTTCTTGTATCGACACGATGCGAAGCTCATGCCCGCGTTTGTGTCCTTCTCATGTCAATAGGACGCGGGAGCTCATGCTTGCGTCTGCGTTCTTTTCGTGTTAACGCGACACAAAACTCGCGTTCGCGTCCGCGATTTGCCCATATTATGACTTAAATGCGGGTCTAAAACCCCGCGTTTGTAGTATCCATGTGACGCGACTCCCGCGTCTGTGACTCTTGCGTCTTCATTCCTCTTTTTCTGATTCATCCTTTCTCCTTCCCTCTTTTAATATAATATTGTTTTTGGACGCGTTGGTTACCTAGACTTCAGAGCTTGGATTTCTCTGTTTTTCTTGAAGTTTTAGGCGAGTGTTCTTGCTTTCTCTGGATTTCGCGCTTCGTCATGTTGACTAGTATTATATTATTTTTCTGACATACTTGCATGTACATGCTGTCACTTGTCACCTTCCTAATATCACCTCCCAGTCATATGTCTTATGGCACCTGATATACTACTACTTGATACTTGCCCCGTTATGACATATTGATACCTGGCTTTAGATTGTCACATTTACGGGAATCTTGTACTTGCTATCCTTTATTATATACGGTGACTTGAAATTATAGTACTCATGTACTCTTGAACTCCTGATCTTGTCATGCACTTACTTTCCGTGAATTGATAATTACATAATAAATCATAAAAAAGAACCACTTGAATCGGGTTGGGGGGAAACTTACGGCTATCAATATATGTTCGTGTTTATAGTGGCACTAGGTATGTTGTGCAACTAAAATTTTCGGTCTAACCTGTGGGCCTCCAGGCGACCGAGGGAGTGCTGGCTCCCTCCTTCTTGGTACCATCTTGATAAGGGCATTATATAAGACCCTCCTGTAGGCCTTGCGGCCGGTTCCTACACCAGCAATGGAACGTCTTGGACCGTGGTCCTGGGCATGTACGGGACCCACTATAAACATTGTTAGTTGATACCCCCGTTGGTTTTCAATAACAGCCTCGATTTACTCATATGTGGATGTATGTGTGCTGGGACGCTATTACACATGCCTAGACATATGGGTAGAGAGTAATAAGTACAAATATTAAAGTAGTAATGGTAGGTTTATTCAGGTCTTATCACTTCCATTTTTTTCTCCATTTCATGCTTACTACATGTACACTCGACACAGTTCTTGATGCTTATTACTGTTTGGTTATATCAATACACACATATACTTATCTCTGCACGACACTTGGCATTCACCTGAATATTTGTTAGGGAGTTTCTGACTCCCTGGACTTGCATGTTCAGGTTCTGAAGCTTGGATTGAAGCGGAGCCCATCTACCGAAGATCAAGCTTATCTCTCGGCGCAGGCCGACTAGTCCCAGCTCCTTCTGTTCTTGAACCTTCTTGCAAGCTCGGGATCTTCTTCTCAGCCGTTGAGCACCTTTTTGCTGTACAAATTGTAATCCTTACTTCTGTACTTTGCTGTGATATAATGTACATGTACTAATATATCACGCTCTGTGATAACTTTGTAATCCTTAAGTTGGAATGTATATATACCACGCACTTCCGTACTATGATTCCTTTTTGTACTGATGCTTAGCATACATACGTGAGGGTATTTCTGACCTGCGTATATACGTTGCAGTAGCATCTCCGTACCCGCCGGATCGGGGCGTTACACCAGGTGTGAACATGGGCGCGGGCGTGCTGGCCACGGGAGCACAGGGTGCGGGCATGCGAGCTGTTTTGGCGATTTCTCGGCCATCTGATGTCTGATTTGTGCAATTCTTAAACAGTTGTATTCGCGAAGACGAGAGCTACATTTTCAAACCCAGTATAGGTGGCAAAAACCTGAGAGAATGTCAATCAAGAATCAAACATGCGGGAGTTTGTCGGCGACAAGTGATGCACATGCCGGAGGAATTGTAGTGGGGTTTATTGAGTGACAAGGTAATTAAGTTATCACTTAATTGGATTTCAATTAAGAATAATTATAGAATAGATTTTGATGTGTATTCGTGAATACGAATATTCGAGCGTAATAGGGTAGTTTAGGAGATTGGACGGTCGATCAAGTCGGAGATCATCGGAATCAGTGGGTCTCGTATCTCTAAATATCAGAATTCATGTGGAATGAATTGAGTACACAACTAAGTGGTAATGATTATTAACTCGTAATATAACTTATGTTATATTTGATATATTCATGCATGTGTATGTGTGATGATTGTTACAACCATAATTTATATCGAACTTGTGATATTGATGTGGTTATATCATGAACCTTAATCGAAAAACAATATTTGAATATTAATCAAAAAATCGAACACCCATATTGATAACTAAAATTATCCTTCGAACAAGTGGCTAAATAAGTGACTTAGTATTGTGCATTTCTGATGAATTGATCCCCATGATGTATATGCATTGAAAATTGTATGAATTAGATTGTGTGCGATATATCATATATATATATATATATATATATATATATATATATATATATAATATATATATATATATATATTATATATATATATTATATATATATATATATATATATATATATATATTATATATATATATGAATATGTATGTGGATGTGATAATTGGGTACCGGTTATGATAATTATAACTTGACTAACACGAATGTGACTAAGTACTGATACTTTACTTGATAATTGAACTTCATGTTATTATGAACTTGAGAATAAATGAATATGATGGTGTGTAACACATTGGCCTGCATATGTATGAATGATACCATAATAACTCTCGAAAAAATATCCAATAAATAAGTAACTCATGACAAATACCGTTTGTGATTTGTGTTTAATTCTATGAATATGGATGTGTCTTTAGTATTTGTGCATGCATCTTGTGTGTTTGCATTCATGCATGGCGGAAAGGATCGGTTGATGCTGGTGCGGGGGAAGATGGTGTTTTTGTTTTGCATTCGTACATATGGAGGAAAGGGCCTTGCAAGATCCGATAGGAGGGGAAGACAATGTTATATATGAATACTACATATTAATGGAAGAAGGGGTCGTACAAGATCCAGTAGGAGGGGGAGATGGTATTATTGTTATATATGAATTTATGTACAATGGAGGAAGGGGCTGCGCTAGATCCGTAGAGTGGGAGAAGACAGTGTACATGTTTTCACTCATTGAGCATGACTGTAGATCCTTGTATTTTAGAAAACAACTGCGAAATATAATTGGGTGCACTGTTCTAAAATCGGATTAATCGCCGATTAATCCTATTCGGTGACAGCCCGCTTAATATTACATTAATCGCTATGATTATGCGCTCAGGCGATTAATCGGGTCCAAAACGATTATTCCCGATTAATCCGATTGATCCGATTAATCCGATTGATCTCGTTTAAGTATTTCATATGTTTTTTATTTGAAAAAACTTAACTTTGTGTGTTTGGATCGCTAAGTTTTTATGTTGTAATATTGATGATTTGATAATAATCTTTTATTAAATAGTAGATGAATTATGATATTTTATTATTATATATTTTGCATAAAGTGATACTTATGTTTTATTATTTTTGATTATTTTACAAATTAACTTATTTAGCAATCTTTCATCATCATTCTTTAAAGTTCATTATTTTGATTGATAAACTGACTAATTTTTTTATTTATCTTATTTTGCAAGTAAGTTCTTTGATTTATATTTATGTTGCAAAATTTGAAATCTTAGATTAGTAATATAAAGAGATAAGTTCTTTTCTTCTTCTTTTTTACTATTATTGTCTTGTTCATCATATCATGGTTTATAACTTCACATCTAGATATTGTCTTGTATAATATTTAAGCATTTTCAACAATTAACTGTATATATTCATATAGTTGTGTATAAATATAATTAAATATATTAAAATTTTTAAAAAAGATTAATCCCCAATTAATCTTCGATTAATTCGATTAATCGTTATTCAGTGTTATACCGCACGAATAATGAAACTGATTTAGAACACTGACTGGGTGATCTGGGTATCACCAAGTGTGATATGTATATGTGATGATATGTAGTTGTATATCACCATGTGTGAAAAATGAGATACATGTATGGATATATGTTGTTTACACACAAAAACTCAATAATATAAGCAAGTATTGACATACATAATTATATCTGGAATCAATAACTGAAAGCAATGAAAAGTGTGAAATAATTGAATAACTAGCTATGTGAATAGAACACGGTGTGCTGTCACATGAACTTGATATCGTGATACATAAATCACTTATATAAATAACTATTGTGTGTAGAGATTTGAAACTGTAAATTATGTAAGTATGTTTTCAAGTAGGTTAATTTAGAGTTTACCTTAGTCACTGAGGTTTCAAGCTCACCTGTTGTTATTATACTCTTTTTCTAGTCATGGCAAGGGTAAGGGCTCAATTTGAGGTCTTATAAGCAGCAAAGAGGATCAAGTAGTATTTAGTTGATCAATTGTATTTTTGATGTTGTTTGATATCTCTTGTATATGTATGAAAGCACTCATATTTTAGTATATTATATGAATTATGGTTCACCTTGACTTGGAATAGAATTGATTATGAAAATTGTGATACCGAGATAAGTACTTTCGAGTTATATAGATAAGGTTGTTGAGATTTACTATTGAGTTTGAAGTTTTGTAATTGATAAGTAGGCTGATATAGGCTGAAATTTATTATATTGTATCAGGGCAGACTTCATATTATAGAGGAGATACTACTGAAATTTCTGATAAGTTTGGAAATGATCATGAAGATTATAGAACTGATTAATTTAATTTGATGATTAAAAACTGAGACCGTTACAGTTGGTATGAGAGCATGAGGTTTAAATATGAGGAGTAGATCAATAGATAGACGTATATTAGGAATATAATTGTTGTGTGATTGGGTGTATGATTGTCTGTATGATTGTATGAATGAATGTGTGAAGTGTTGTAGGTAGTTTAAGGAGGGTAGTGAGTTCTTACATGTATGATTTATCTTGAAATGCTTGATATTGATTATTCCCTTACGTTCAAATAAATGTATACCCGCATGCCTTGATTCAAATGAGTTCTATTAGAAGTGCGGGCTCTCAGTGTAGGCTACTAGGTATGAGACATTGAAATAAGGGAGTGGTTGAAATACCAAGCAAGTCAAGATTAAATCAGAACGAAAAATCCTTACCAAGAAATTAATTATGTAAACTAATGAAAGTTGGATGAAGAGTATAAGAGATTCGTTATATGAAAGAGTTATGAATTTTGATATTACTTTGAGAAGAATCTTTATATAAATATGTTTTATATTATGGGGTTATTATATGAGAAAAATTTGATGTAGTTTCTCTTTATTTTGTAGATGGGAAAGTTTGAGGATATAAACTTTCAGATACCAATAAAGTCCGTCGGGACAATCAGTGATGCAGAGAATATAATGGTGGGTCCTCTAGTATCTAGAGTGATTAATGATATAATAGTATTGAGATAGAGTCCCAAGCAATGAAGTCTCAAGCTGTATTTGAGAATATAGAGAACCCAGATACAGTTTATCTGTTGAGGCATTGGGACGCAGGATGGATAGACCCTTAAGATCTTTTGTATCTTTGCATTTTATAATTCAAAAGAATTAATGGAAAAATCTATGTTTGTGAAACTTTTGTAAGTGTAATGTATTATAAATAAATGAACAGCATGTAGTTTAGGTTTTGCATCAAGCCTGACAGAAACATAGTATATGATATTATATTGAGAATGAATTGGTTATCATCCTATCATGCTTCTGTGGTTTGTTATAAGAAGAGGGTAATCTGTAAACTGAAAGGAGTTTCAGAATTTATGTTTGAAGGAACAATAGATAAATAGAATATGTCGATAATATCGGCCTTGAAAGTTACTAAACTATTAAGATGAGGATGTTAAGAGTTTTCAGCCACAATGTTGAAAAAATAGGAGGTTGAGACAAGAAAAAAGATGCATCAATTGTAAATAAATATTATAACATCTTCCCTGAGGAACTACGACAGTTAGCCCAGATAGGGAGATTGAGTGTTCTGTAGACTGTTTTCCATTGATTTGCAAAGGGGAAAACTTACAATAAAAGTGTTGAGGAGATAAATTACAAGTATTCTAAAAAAGATTACAAGTAGATCTCCTCAGAGATTCTGGAGAAGTGTGCCGATAGGAGTCTGGTCAGCGCGCGACCACTTTGTCCCTTTGACGATGCGAGCGATGAGATTCCCTTCTCACCTAGTTCGGGGAATCAGAGAACAGAAGGTTGGTAGAACCCTCTTGCTACTTCTCAAAACCGCCTTCAATTAGGAATTCCTTCTCGCCTGGTTCCGGAGATTTCTTGAGAAGAAGGTATTAGGGTATCAGCACCCTGATTAGAGAAGCAATTCTCTAAAAGTCTTTGAATTCTTGTGCGCACGGTGCGTTGTGAAGAAGTCTCTGCTTGTGGAGTCCTATCTCTTTTTTAGAAGTCGTCCTCTTGCGTGTCCGTGGGTCTCTCTGGAGCCTGTGCGTCTCTCCTCTCCTTGTGCCCCTGGTGGGCTATTTATAGGGAGAGTAAGGGTATAATCGTCCCTTGAAAATATAGAAACAGATTGAATCAAATCTGTTTAAATCTGGAAAGTAGCCTTGTTGCGAGGTTAGGATCAGCTTCTATGAAGCTAGAAATGGTAGGTCGGTTGATCCTCCTGATCCGTTTTGATTCTTTCCATATAATTGAAAGATCTCTCCTGATCCTCTTACTTGTTTTAGAAGAGTCAAGAGATTGTGGCAATCAACTGCCAAATTTGATCTCAGATTTGATCTTGATTGGATTTGATCTTGATCCCGATTAGATCTGATCTCATCTGGAGATTTGATTGGTCAAGGGTTGACCATAGCAGATCAGTAGCGGCGCTGCCCGCTTAGAGCAGTATCTGGCGAAGTCAGAAGAAAGCTCTTCGGCGGAGCTAGATGTCGTCTGTTGCGAAGCTACCATATACCCTTCCTGCGCAGTTGCATGTGGCTTCAGGCGAAGCTGACTCTCTCTGCGGAGTTACGCTTTAGCAGTTCAGGCAAAGCTATGAGTTAGCTTCTTGGCGGAGCTTTGAATGGCTTCAAGGCGAAGTTGGATGATCTTAGCCTCTCAGGCGAGGCTATCCCTTTGGGCTCATGTGATGCTAAGTGCTAGCATCTTAGACCTGCTGAGGTCTGTTTAAAGACAATCCGGGCTCAATGTCTGCTTGCTGGATCAGTGGAGTCTAAGTTGCTTCCTTGTCCCTTGGAGATGGGTGAAAATTGGTCGTCAGCTTGTCTGTCACTTGTCTTTTGTAAATGTCAACAAGTTGAGACATTGTTCGGGCCAGTAAGAATCTTGTCTTTTTTAAGTGTCAACAAGATCCCCTTCAAAGTTTTCGAAAGTCTGCAATGGCTCAGACTTCGAAATACTTTGAACTGCTTGATCGGTGGTATATGAAGTACGAACGTCGCCATAGTGGTTGAGTTCAGCTTCGCTTTTAATCCTGCTTTGGGATAAGTTCGCTAGAGAATCATGTAGATTCGCGTCTGGGTAGCTTCACATCCGGGCTTCCAGGAATAAGTTCGCTCTGGAGCATCTGTTGCTTTCCCGAGGCCAACTGTTGTGGGTCAATCACGAGAAGGGATTACTCCTTTTTCGAGGTCAGAATGACTTCTCTCGCATTGATCGAGGGAGATATTCTTCCCTCGCGCGTTTCCAAGGGAGGATATTCCCTCTCTTCAAGGTGTCTTCAAGGCGTAATAAACGCCTTTATGAGGGAGATATTTTCTTCCTTTGCACGGTTCCAAGGAAAATCGTCCCTTTTCTCAAGGCGCAATAAATGCCTTAAATGCGCTCGGGCTTCCACGCTTGAGGCGGCAGTGCTCAGGCCATGAGGACTATAAATAGGACACATGAGGTCCTCTGAAGAGAAGTGATCTGCTCTTCTTCTCTTCTCTTGGTTGAGAGAGATACTCAGATCTCTGAACTAGTGGGGATGTCCACTCTGGTTATTACCAGGCCAAGGACCGGTAAGTCTCGATCATTCAGAGACCTTACCAATGAACTTTTAGGGAGTTCATCTCCCTTAGTTTAGCTTTAGCTTTAATCAGCTGCTTCAGGGATAAATTTCCCTTGTCCTTCATTTAACTGATCTGCAGAGAAGGATTTCAGCATAGCTTCCCAGCGAAGCTATCATTTTGACTTGATCAAAGAAAGATTACTGCATGCTTGTTAAGTCCGCTTACAGGCAAAACTCGGGACTTAGTCTCTTCAAAGTTGAGCCAGTCTTGCCATATAGGTGGGGCTAAGACTGCGTCCCTCAGGATCAGTCTGGCTTAGCCATATAGGCGAGGATAGGACTTGGCATTTGTTGAGCTAGCCCATCATCTCTGTGCAAGCGAGGCTATCAATGTTTGACTGAATCAGATTGCTTCGCCCCAAAGAATTTGACTTAGTGCTTTTGCAGTTTCTCCTGTGTTTAACTGCTAATTTGTTCCGGTTTACATTGCAGTGAGCTATGTTCGCCAATCTTGTGACTTGATGAAAGAAACCAGGAAATTTCCTCTTGCTTTTCCAGTTAAAACATTAATCTTAAGCAGGAGGAACAAACTGGGGCAACCGCTGTGCGTCCCAGAGGAGGTTGGCAGTCGCTTATCCGAGATGATCCACTTCGAGGCGAGGCTGGTAGTCGCTTATCCGAGATGATCCACTTCGGGAAAGCGGACGTCACCTGTAAGGTCGCGGATCTTCCCATTGCCAATTTTCATCAAAGAAGATCCAACCTGCTGGTGGCGATCAGTCCTTTGCCAATTTTATTTAAGGAAGATCCAGCTTTCTGATGGCAAAACCTGTCATTATGCGAAGGATCACGGCCTTGTCCTGGTGGCACCATCTGTCCTGCTGGCACCATTTGCCATTATGTGAAGGATTATGGCCTTGTGCAGGAGGAAAGCCTTTCGTGTCCAGTTGGTTTGGCTTGAAAGTAGATAAGACCACTTGTATGCCTCTTGAGCAAATGATTCTGTTGTATGAAACACAACCTTGATATAGTATCAATGTACCTTTCCTTTTTTAATCAATGAAAGTTCATTTTCTGCTCATTTGATTTTTGCTTTGCCTTCATCTTGAATTCGGCTAGCGGAGCTAAACTTCATGTGAGGTTAAAGACAGGATTCCATCTGAAAGAGGAACGAGCTTCCAGCGAAGCTAGCATATCTGCGAAGTTCAGCCTAAGCCTTCAGCGAAGCTAAGGCAATCCTTCTGGTGAAGTCATTGATGTATTGTGCGAAGTCTGCATTTGACTCGTGGCGAAGTTAGCCCTTAGTGGGGCTGAATCAGCGCTTCTCGGGAAGGCGCTTTAGGCGCCGTTTCAAATTAATTCGAAACGGCAGCCTGTACTTTTTACGAGGCGTCGTTTCAGGCACCCATTGGCCTATAAAAGTCCGATCGGACTGAGAGAGGACGGATCACTTCTCTTTAAAAGAAATTTAGAGAACTCTGACTCTTTTCTTCTTCTTCTTTCCTCTTCATTCAAGAGTTTAAGAACTTCCACAGTTCTTCAATGGCGCCCAAGAGACGAGTGGGAAAAGAAGTGGCAACTTCTGCAGCGGAGGGTCCTTCTCCTCCTCCGGTCATCGAACGACCAATCGCCGGTAGGGAACTTTCCCTTTCGATTAGAGACTGCCGTCTCTCTTTTAAAGCCCATGTCTGGCTGTCTTTGGATGAACCCAAAATGATCAATTATGATCTGTTATTCTTAGGGAATTCAGTTTCCTGAATTTCCCTTGCTTTCTTGAATGGGAATCCAAGAACTGAAGAGTTCTCCTTCAAGCTTCCAGGCGAAGCTATCCCTTAGGCTATGTACAACAGGATGCGGAGCTGTCCTTTCAAATATGACTGAAAAGGACCTTAATGCCCTTAAAACAATGATTTTTGGACCAAAATATCCTCCTGACGAAGTTAGTCCTTAGGGCTTCTGGTAGACCAATTTGAGAGGGACGTGGAAGAATGGCGCCATCTCGGCCGTTCGGACCTGGAGTCTTCAGTTGACGAGCAGCTTGCGCACCTTGTCGCTCAAATGCGCGAAGCTCATCTTGCTGCTCAGGAAGCTACTAAGGCCATTTCTTCGGACTTGGAATTCTTGGAGACAAGGCAAGTAGAGCTGGAGGACGCCATAGATGCTTCTAATAGTGCTCTTCTTGACGCTGAAGACAAAATCGAGAAGGCCAAGGAGATGATCAGGAAGGAAAATCTTCTCTTATCCAAGGCTGAACCAGTGCGTCTTGAAGAAATAGCACGACTTGAGCAGCTTAAGGCTCAGAGTGACGAGCTCTCGCGGCAAGGGTTAGCTCAGAGGGCAAGCTTGGCCGAGGTTAAGGTTCGCTTGGCCAGATGGCGAATTTTAACGAGGCTGAGCTGAGGTCACAGGCACTTGTCAGGGCTGCTAACGACAAGAAGACAAGGCTGGCCTTCCTTGAAGAACGGATTAGATCTTATAACGTACGCTCATAGCTTGTAATGTATGTGCCTCTATGTATCCCTTCCTTTTGGAATCAATGAAAATAATTTTTTTTTGTTTTGACTCCCTGTCGAATCTCCAACCTGTTTTATCTGCTGAATTGTCGTTTCCAAGTTGTATCACAGCCACTTGAGAACATAGTCCTTACTGGATTGAATAATGAGACTTGGCTTTTTGCTGGTTCAGAGGTCGCACTGACGTAACCGGTTGAGAAGCCACCAAGCTCAAGATTAGCCTTTATGGGGTTAAAAGGGTAATACTTGTCTTTTGTAAATGCCAACAGGCTCAAGGTTGAGACTTGTCTTTTGTAAATGTCAACAAGCTCGAAATTGAGACTTGGCTGTCTGCTGGTTCAGAGGTCGCAATGACATAACCGATTGAGACGCCACCAAGCTCGAAGTTGGTGATACTTGTCTTTTGTAAATGTCAACAAGTATCGAGACCTATCTTTTGTAAATGTCAACAGGCTCAAGGTTGAGACTTGTCTTTTGTAAATGTCAACAAGCTCGAAATTGAGACCTGGCTGTCTGCTGGTTCAGAGATCGCAATGACATAACCGATTGAGACGCCACCAAGCTCAAGGTTGGTGATACTTGTCTTTTGTAAATGTCAACAAGTATCGAGACCTGTCTTTTGTAAATGTGAACAGGCTCAAGGTTGAGACTTGTCTTTTGTAAATGTCAACAAGCTCGAAATTGAGACTTGGCCGTCTGCTGGTTCAGAGGTCGCAATGACATAACCAATTGAGACGCCACCAAGCTCAAGGTTGGTGATACTTGTCTTTTGTAAATGTCAACAAGTATGGAGACCTGTCTTTTGTAAATGTCAACAGGCTCAAAGTTGAGACTTGTCTTTTGTAAATGTCAACAAGCTCGAAATTGAGACTTGGCTGTCTGCTAGTTCAGAGGTCGCAATGACATAACCGATTGAGACGCCATCAAGCTCAAGGTGGTGATACTTGTCTTTTGTAAATGTCAACAAGTATCGAGACCTGTCTTTTGTAAATGTCAACAGGCTCAAGGTTGAGACTTGTCTTTTGTAAATGTCAACAAGCTCGAAATTGAGACTTGGCTGTCTACTGGTTCAGAGGTCGCAATGACATAACCGATTGAGACGCCACCAAGCTCAAGGTTGTAATGGAGTTTGGGAAAAGGTCTCGTTTTCACGGGGAGAAATGAGGGAATCACTGTCATAGGTTTAATGTTAACGTAACAGCGAAATGTATATGTGGTCTTACCATTCTATAGATGAGAATTGGTAAGTGATTTTAGAGAGCTCGTTTTCACGAGGAGAAACGAGGGAATTACTGTCATAGGTTTAATGTTAACGTAACAGCGAAATGTATATGTGGTCTTACTATTCTATGGATGAGAATTGTAAGTGATTTTGGAGAGGGAATCAAATGGGAACAGGTCCCTTAGGATTTTTTAGCAAATCCTCAGCTGTCAACGGGTTTGATATGCCTTTACCAACTATCGTTTGAGTCGGGCTAGCCATGCTATTCCCCTCAGCATGATGAGTTGTCGAGGACTTATGTTGGGCTTAAAGGCCAACATTTTCTCTATCCTTAATCGTTAAGGATATTGGATCATCTGGTTAGCGTATGTGTAACCTTGATTCTCCTTTAAGACAACCAGTGTATGGCCAGGTCCTACTGTTTATGGTTGTATGATCTCGCTTGGAGGAAGAGAAAGTCTCTCTTTGCATGTACCTTGGGTATGAAGGTCTTGATCAGAGGTATGGTGTTAACTTGATCATGAGAAGGATCCTTAATTAAGGATAATACTTCTTTAAGAACTTGTCATTGATCGGCATCATGAGTAAATCGCCATTTGAAGTCATAAGGCGGTATGCTCCGTTTGAATAGACTGTTTCTATTACAAACGGCCCTTCCCATTTAGGCTGAAATTTGCCTTTGGTTCTGTGCGTCATAATCATCGGTCGTCTGACGGCTAAAACCAAGTCTCTTTTCTGGAAGACTCTTTGTTTGACCTTCTTATTGAAGGCTTTTGAGATTCGAGCTTGATACAGCTCGATGTGCTGCTGAGCTTGTAGTAGCTTCTCATCTAGGGCTTCGAGCTCTTGTAGACGCAACCGATCATTGTCCTCTGATGTGATCTTAGTCATTAGAGCGACTCGCAATGATGGCATCTGGATTTCCAACGGGATGACTGCTTCACACCCGTACACTAGGGAAAAGGGCGTATTACCTGTCGGTGTCCGAACCGTGGTTCGGTAGGCCCAAAGACATTCACCAAGCTTTTCGTCCCAATCTCCCTTATTCGAGGAGATGAACTTCTTGAGTAGCTTGATGATCGTTTTGTTAAATGCTTCCGCCAAGCCATTAGCGGCAGAATTATAGGCAGTCGAAACCATATTCTGAATTCGGTATTTATCGCAGAACCGATAGAATGCCTGGCTTATGAATTGGAGACCATTATCATGGATGATCCGCCTAGGGACACCAAATCGATGGATGACATGGTGCTTGAGGAAATTAACCACATTAGGGTTTGACTTCACCAGTGGTATAGCTTCTGCCCACTTAGAAAAGTAATCGGTTATTGCCAAGATAAACCGGTGACCTCTTGTCGAAGAGGGGCTGATTGGTCCTACGACATTGATTCCCCATGCTTCAAATTGCCATGAAGCGATAGTCGGATGGAGCAACTCCGAAGGCTGGTGCATGAAGTCCGCATGAATCTGGCATGCTTTACACCTTCGTGCGTATTGGATGGCATCGGCTATCATGGTTGGCTAATAGTATCCAAGCCTATGCAACCTGTCTTTGAGCTTTGGACCTGGCTGATGAGCTCTGCAAATGCCGTCGTGTGCTTCTTTAAGAACTTCCCGTGCCTCTGAATTAGAAAGGCAACGGAGGAGGACGCCGTCATATGAACGACGGTAAAGCGTCTTCAAAGTTGGATTGTAACGCCCCGATCCCGCAGGTACGGGGATGTTATGGCGACGTACATACGCAGGGCGGAAAACCCTCACGTACGTACGCTAAGCCTCAGTACAGGACAGAACCTCCATACATAAATGAGTTCCAGCATGAAATAAGTACAAGACATACCTGTAGAAAAGGGGTGAGTGATCATAACAGATAAGAAGAACAGTGATAAATACGATAACAGCAATAAATTATAAGGATACCTATGAATGGGGCCGATGAGGAATCTCCTAGGTGACTCCAAGGCGCTATCTGAAAATACGGTAATTCGGATCTCCAATCTGGGCACGCAAACCCAGGGTCGTCAGAAAGCGACCTAGTGAGTGGTAAAATGAAGGAGGCAGTAATATATATATATATAATAGTATTACAAGCACGATAATAATATAGAAGACATAATGTAGGACTAGTGATCCCATAGAATAAGGATATAATAGCAGTAATATATATATAATAGTATTACAAGCACGATAATAATATAGAATACATAATGTAGGACTAGTGATCCCATAGAATAAGGATATAATAAGCAGTAGAGATATATAAACATGTAAGCAGGAGAATATATAACCATGTCATCTTTTAATACTATCCTTAAACCGGTAAATCATCGGGTCATGTCTATAGTCGTGTCCAGTTGATCGAATAAATGGTGACGTGATAGAAATGAACATGCGAGTGGCGACGTGATAGACGTGTACAGGCAGATGGGCCTATGTAATGTAATCACTATACGGTGTGGTGTATATACAGTAATGATGTCTGCTATACAGAAAGCATAATATATGCAATGCAGAACACGCGTCGTATACCATGCAATGCAGAACATGCGTCGTATGCCACCACAGAAAGTATAACATATGCCAGGTAAAGTAACTAGTATACAGGTAATATGATATCGGATAAAGTAGCATGAACAATAACAAGATACCATATATGTACCAGGCATGTCATGTCATTTATACAATAGTAGCAATCAGTACCGCCTGCTATTTTAATTACTCTCTTCCAGTGTCCCATACCACTGGCAGTTCATACTGGAGCCCGCACTCCAGTCGAACCCATCCGGACATGGCCTACGGGTACCATTATCCAAACGAGAGAGTAACCGAATAACAAGTGTTCCCGACGTCACTATTGTGTATACTATTTTATTATGTTAATTGGAAACCCATGGTCGAGGAGTTCTTATCGGGTGGGTGTATCCCGTGCATACCCGGGACAACGGCCTTATCAGACCCCTGGCTGCTGAGACCAGGACCAGCCCGCTAGAGCTGTAACATGTAATGGGAATCTCAATGAGCTAAACAATAACGGGATGCTCATGAGTAACAGACGGTAGCCAGCACTACCCTGTCCCCTGCAGTGGGACAAACAATGGATCCAGACATCCACCCGATATGATCTAATCAACCGTCAAGTCTCCCCCATACCCAAGTTATCTTTATTATCTTATATATCAAGTATATAATGTAACAAGAACAAATACAGTACATGATACGGGTAACATGATAACTGGACCTGAGCTCTGTTGATAGCATAGAACAATATAACGGGAAACGGGAACAATATAACGGGAACAATATAACAGGAAAGGGGAACAATAGATGTGGAATTCCACATATCACGTATCAACAGCTCTCATGTCCAGTAACGGGAATATCCATATCAGTAACGGGAATATCCATATCAACAATCATATAACATGAATACGATAACATGGAACAGGAATGCAAGTAATATGAACGGAGGCCATATGACAAGAATAAAGAAACCATACATGCATGTGTAACAGTAATATGCCGAGAATCCATGTGATGATGATAACAACTAGTAATGACATGCGGTAGTCCGTGCATTGGTGTATCTGTGTACCAATGAAACATATATGTGTAGCAATAATCCGTGTAACACATCAGTGTCTCACTAACATACCATAACAGTGGTCAGTGTATAAGGTAATGTAATGTGATAACAGTGATCAGTGTCTCCTATAATACCATGCCCAGTGTACTTACAGTATCCGTGTCATGACGATGCCAGTACATGAACTAACGGTATCCAATATTCCTATCTAGTGATATTGTATCGAGTACCGTGGATCAGTATACATGTGATGATCGTTATCTAACTGTGATTTACTACATGAAATAATAGTGTCCAAGAATATGGTGAACTAGTGGCCCGGGTGTCACTGGCTGTACAGGCATGATGACTGTGTCTGGGTTGTCTATGTCCGTATGTCTTGCTAGTCCGTATGTCTTGTTACTATTATATTAACTCAGGAACTACCTAACAATCCTCGAGGTTATGCCTATTACAATGACTGTTCAATCATGACCAGTGAATAATTAATAGTTACCGTATGTTATTTATAATTAAGATATATCAATCAAAGTCCAAAGTCACTAAACATGGTAAAATATAATTTATAAAAGAAAAATACTCACAAACTAGCCATAGGAAGGTAGTTCTCTTTCCACGATCACAACGGCTCCAGAATCGTCCAAATCGGAGTCTGGATGCTCCTGATATCGCTCGAAAACCAAAACCAATATAAAAGGTTAGATACGTAATAACTGAAAATATTCAGGGGGCTATTTGTAATTTTGCAGGGGCCTGAAAGTAATTTCTAATTTTACAGGGGCTAAAAGGAAATATTACCTTATTGGGTCGGGTTTGGGGTGCAAACGGGTTGGGTTTCGGTTGAACCCAAAACTCAAACCCTGTTGGGTTTCTTTCCCCATACTCACGGCGGCAGCAGCAGCAGCTGCTGCTGCCGCCCTCGGTTGCTGCTGCCCGCGGCTGGCGCGGCAACCGCCGCCCAGCCGTGGGGTGGCGCAGCTAGCTCCCCGGCGCCGGCGCCGCTCCGGCGGTGCTCCGGCGCCGCCCCGGTCCAGCAACGTGGGAGAAAGGGAGAGATGGGGGGCTGGTGCTTCCCCCCTCCCCCACAGCAGGCCCTGCGCCGGCCGGGCTGGGGCGCAGCCGCCGGCGGTGGCTGCGGCCGCCGGCGGCGCCTGGCCGGAGGCGCCGCTCCACAGGCGGGGTCAGGCCCGCTCCCAGTCATGGAGCAGTGAGAGGGGAGAGAGAGGGCCTAGAGAGAGGAAGAGGGAGGGAGAGTTTAGAGAGAGAGAAAGAGTTTTGAGATTGAGAGAGAGAATCCATGGGAGGGGAGAGAGAGGAGGGATTTTATAAAGGAGGGGGAAAAAAGTCGTGGAGAGGCGGTGGGGATTCTTCCAGAGATTGGAAGAAGAGGAAGGGAAAAGAAGAGAAAAGAAAAAGATAAAAGAATAATATTTAATATCATAATATTGGCCTAATATTCGACCAGTACCGAACGTGCCCAAAAATTACAAAAATTAGAGAATATTATCCTGAGATGTAATATGAAAACAGTTTGAAGAAATTCTATCCGGTTTGCAAATTAAAAATCCCGGAAGCTGTCGCCGGTACTGGGCGACACCGGTTTGGCCGGTTTTTTGATAAATTCAGAAAAAAATCTCCAAAAATACCCAAACGTAGCTCCTATGATTGTAAGATATACGGTGAAAGCCGATTCTCAAAATGCAACTCCATTTGTGAATTAAAAATCATAAAGCAGATTATTGGTATCGGTCGGCACCGACTACGGATATTTTCCAAAATAATCCAGAAAAATTCCAGAAAATTCTAAAAAATCTCAAATATTAGAAAATGATTTTTGAAACTGAAATTTGCTCAATCGGACTACCATGGAGGTCAAATCAATTTTGTACGCCGTATCGCGTACCAATATTGTGATACGTATATCAGGAATCAGGGGGTTACATTTCTCCCCACCTTACAAAAAATTTCGTCCTCGAAATTTCCATTCAGGTGGGAGAACAATATTTCCAACCCCAAAGCCGAAATGTTACTGGTCCACGACACGTCCGCTGCGCACTCTGCTATCTATAAGGAACTCGGGATGGAGAAGTCTGGGACTGAACTAACACTAACGGATTGGAAGCAAGAAGATACAAAGAAAACGAGGAAGAAATCGGATATTTCGGTTGACAACTGTAAGTAAGGAAGACAAAAGAGTCAAGGGATGAAGTGTCAATGACATGGTATTCTTGTACTTGTCGCTGGAATCCCAAATTCAGATACAGTCAAGCTTAAATATGAATCTGATTGTACTGGTGGTAAGAGCCGAGTATTGACCCAGGTGGTTACCCACACCAGGTGTGAACCTAGGCTCTGATACCACTATGTAACGCCCCGATCCCGCAGGTACGGGGACGTTATGGCGACGTACATACGCAGGGCGGAAACCCTCACGTATGTACGCTAAGCCTCAGTACAGGACAGAACCTCCATATATACATGAGTTCTAGCATGAAATAAGTACAAGACATACCTGCAGAAAAGGGGTGAGTGATCATAACAGATAAGAAGAACAGTGATAAATACGATAACAGCAATAAATTATAAGGATACCTATGAATGGGCCGATGAGGAATCTCCTAGGTGACTCCAAGGCGCTATCTGATAATACGGTAACTCGGATCTCCAATCTGGGCACGCAAACCCAGGGTCGTCAGAAAGCGACCTAGTGAGTGGTAAAATGAAGGAGGCAGTAATATATATATATATATATATATATATATATATATATATAATAGTATTACAAGCACGATAATAATATAGAAGACATAATGTAGGACTAGTGATCCCATAGAATAAGGATATAATAAGCAGTAATATATATATAATAGTATTACAAGCACGATAATAATATAGAATACATAATGTAGGACTAGTGATCCCATAGAATAAGGATATAATAAGCAGTAGAGATATATAAACATGTAAGCAGGAGAAATATATAACCATGTCATCTTTTAATACTATCCCTAAACCGGTATATCATCGGGTCATGTCTATAGTCGTGTCCAGTTGATCGAATAAATGGTGACGTGATAGAAATGAACATGCGAGTGGCGACGTGATAGACGTGTACAGGCAGATGGGCCTATGCAATGTAATCACTATACGGTGTGGTGTATATACAGTAATAATGTCTGCTATACAGAAAGCATAATATATGCAATGCAGAGCACGCGTCGTATGCCATGCAATGCAGAACATGCGTCGTATGCTACCACAGAAAGTATAACATATGCCAGGTAAAGTAACAAGTATACAGGTAACATGATATCGGATAAAGTAGTATGAACAATAACAAGATAGCATATATGTACCAAGCATGTCATGTCATTTATACAATAGTAGCAATCAGTACCGCCTGCTATTTTAATTACTCTCTTCCAGTGTCCCATACCACTGGCAGTTCATACTGGAGCCCGCACTCCAGTCGAACCCATCCGGACATGGCCTACGTGTACCATTATCCAAACGACAGAGTAACCGAATAACAAGTGTTCCTGACGTCACTATTGTGTATACTGTTTTATTATGTTAATTGGAAACCCATGGTCGAGGAGTTCTTATCGGGTGGGTGTATCCCGTGCATACCCGGGACAACGGCCTTATCAGACCCCTGGCTGCTGAGACCAGGACCAGCCCGCTAGAGCTGTAACATGTAACGGGAATCTCAATGAGCTAAAACAATAACGGGATGCTCATGAGTAACAGACGGTAGCCAGCACTACCCCGTCCCCTGCAGTGGGACAAACAATGGATCCAGACATCCACCCGATATGATCTAATCAACCGTCAAGTCTCCCCATACCCAAGTTATCTTTATTATCTTATATATCAAGTATATAATGTAACAAGAACAAATACAGTACATGATACGGGTAACATGATAACTGGACCTGAGCTCTGTTGATAACATAGAATAATATAACAGGAAACGGGAACAATATAACTAGAACAATATAACAGGAAACGGGAACAATAGATGTGGAATTCCACATATCACGTATCAACAGCTCTCATGTCCAGTAACGGGAATATCCATATCAGTAACAGGAAACAATCATATAACATGAATACGATAACATGGAACAGGAATACAAGTAATATGAACGGGAGGCCATATGACAAGAATAAAGAAACCATACATGCATGTGAAACAGTAATATGCCGAGAATCCATGTGATGATGATAACAACTAGTAATGACATGCGGTAGTCCGTGCATTGGTGTATCTGTGTACCAATGAAACATATATGTGTAGCAATAATCCGTGTAACACATCAGTGTCTCACTAACATACCATAACAGTGGTCAGTGTAAAAGGTAAATGTAATGTAATAACAGTGATCAGTGTCTCCTATAATACCATGCCCAGTGTACTTACAGTATCCGTGTCATGACGATGCCAGTACATGAAATAACGGTATCCAATATTCCTATCTAGTGATATTGTATCGAGTACCGTGGATCAGTATACATGTGATGATCGTTATCTAACTGTGATTTACTACAGGAAATAATAGTGTCCAAGAATATGGTGAACTAGTGGCCCGGTGTCACTGGCTGTACAGGCATGATGACTGTGTCTGGGTTGTCTATGTCCGTATGTCTTGCTAGTCCGTATGTCTTGTTACTATTATATTAACTCAGGAACTACCTAACAATCCTCGAGGTTATGCCTATTACAATGACTGTCCAATCATGACCAGTGAATAATTAATAGTTACCGTATGTTATTTATAATTAAGATATGTCAATCAAAGTCCAAAGTCACTAAACATGGTAAAATATAATTTATAAAAGAAAAACACTCACAAAACTAGCCATGGGAAGGTAGTTCTCTTTCCCACGATCGCAACGGCTCCAGAATCGTCCAAATCGGAGTCCGGATGCTCCTGATATCGCTCGAAAACCAAAACGATATAAAAGGTTGATACGTAATAACTGAAAATATTCAAGGGGCTATTTGTTATTTTGCAGGGGCCTGAAAGTAATTTCTAATTTTACAGGGGCTAAAAGGAAATATTACCTTATTGGGTCGGGTTTGGGGTGCAAACGGGTTGGGTTTCGGTTGAACCCAAAACCCAAACCCTGTTGGGTTTCTTTCCCCATGCTCACGGCGGCAGCAGCAGCTACTGCTGCCGCCCTCGGTTGCTGCTGCCTACGGCTGGCGCGGCAACCGCCGTCCAGCCGTGGGGTGGCGCAGCCGGCGGTGCTCCGGCGCCGCCCCGGTCCAGCAACGTGGGAGAAAGGGAGAGATGGTGGAGGCTGGTGCTTCCTCCCTCCCCCACAGCCGGCCCTGCGCCGGCCGGGCTGGGGCGCAGCCGCCGGCGGTGGCTGCGGCCGCAGGCGACGCCTGGCCGGAGGCACCGCTCCGCAGGCGGGGGTCAGGCCCGCTCCCAGTCATGGAGCAGTGAGAGGGGAGAGAGAGGGCCTAGAGAGAGAAAGAGGGAGGGAGAGTTTAGAGAGAGAAAGAGTTTGGAGATTGAGAGAGAGAATCCATGGGAGGGGAGAGAGAGGAGGGATTTTGTAAAGGAGGTGGGAAAAAGTCGGTGGAGAGGCGGTGGGGATTCTTCCAGAGAATGGAAGAAGAGGAAGGGAAAAGAAGAGAAAAGAAAAAGATAAAAAATAATATTTTAATATCATAATATTGGCCTAATATTCGACCAGTTCCGAACGGTGCCCAAAAATTACAAAAATTAGAGAATATTATCCTGAGATGTAATATGAAAACGGTTTGAAGAAATTCTATCCAGTTTGTAAATTAAAAATCTCGAAGCTGTCGTCGGTACCGGGCGACGACACCGGTTTGGCCGGGTTTTTGATAAATTCAGAAAAAAATTCCCAAAAATACCCTAACGTAGCTCTTGTGATTCTAAGACATACAGTGAAAGCTGATTCTCAAAATGCAACTCCATTTGTGAATTAAAAATCATAAAGCAGATTATTGGTATCGGTCGACACCGACTACGGATATTTTCCAAAATAATCCAGAAAAATTCCAAAAAATTCTGAAAAATCTCTAATATTAGAAAATAATTTTTGAAACTGAAATCGGCTCAATCGAACTGCCTTGGAGGTCAAATCAATTTTGTACGCCGTATCGCGTACCGATATTGTGATACGTATATCAGGAATCAGGGGGTTACATGGATCGTAGTAGAAACGGAGGGACCTTCGTCTGATAGATGTCGCTTCTTTAGGATCGTCTGGTAGCAGACCATGTAAGGCATAGTCGATGAGAGGAAATCGCCAATCTCTCGGCTCAAGATCCGTGGAGACATTATAGACTTCTCGGGTTCTTAACATATGCTTAGAGCATACAAGGTGTCGAGTTGCCACTGTGAGGTGATACTCGGTGTCGGCTGGGAGGGCTAGTGTCGTTGCTAATGCAGCAAGAGCTACGCCCTGGTATTCTGAGATCGAGACACGTGCCCGATGTAGAAGCCTTCAAATAGGTTAGCCAATTCGATGGCCGTGTAATAATAAGGCACCAAGTCTTCATGACGGACCTCATATTCACCCTTAATCTGATTGATAATCAGTTTTGAATCGTCATAATCTTCGAGGTAGCGTACCCCCATTCCATGGGCGAGCTGAAGACCAATGAGCAGAGCATTATATTCCGCTACATTATTGGAGCATGATTCTGTCAGCGAAAATGCTCTGGGAAGGACATGACTTTATGGGGAGATAACACAACCCCCAATCCGGCAATGATCTTGCCTTTAGGGCCTATTCGTGATGCTTCATCGAAGAACATCTGCCACACTTCTTCTTCTGAGTTGTATTAGACTCGAAGACTTCATCTGGAATATCTTCATGAAGTTTTGAGTGTTCCGGAACTGGATGAGCAGCCAAGAACTCTGCAAGGGCCTGGCCTTTAACTGCCTTCTGAGGGGTAAAGATCATGTCGTATTGAGACAAAAGAAGTGCCCATTTGGCTAATCTTGAGTTCAATGATCCTGGTTTCGTCATGAGAAGACGCAAAGGATTCACTCTAGAAATGACATGTATGGTTTGGCCGACCAAATAATGTCGTGTCTTCTGAACGGCAAAGACAAGAGCTAAACACTCTTTCTCGATAGGATTGTAGCGAGATTCTTCTCCTATGAGAGTCCTGCTGAGATAATAAATGGCCTGCTCGTGACCATTGTCGTCCTTTTGGGCAAGGAGGGCACCAAGAGAGTGGTCCATAGCTTTTACATAAAGCAAGAATGGTTTCCCTGATGTGGGGGCCACTAAGACTGGAGGCTTCGTGAGGTATTTCTTGATGTCTTCATAAGCTTCCTGACAAGCTTGATCCCATATGAAGGAAGCACCCTTTTTCATGAGTCGGGTGAACGGTTGACAGCGGCCTGAGAGATTTGCGATGAATCTTCTGATATAAGCCAGTCTACCTTGCAAGCCTCTAAGCTCTTTGAGATTCCTCGGTGGATGCATGCTCTGAATGGCTTTGACTTTGTCTGGGTCTAGATGAATCCCATTTGATGTGACAATAAACCCAAGAAACTTGCCACTTGACACTCCCAAGAAGGATTTTGTCGGGTTCATTTTCAGTTGATGAGCCCGCATTATGTCGAACATCGTTCTCAGGTCGCGAAGATAATCATCCTTGTTGCGGCTTTTGACAGCAATGTCATCGACATAGCATTCTACCGTTTTTCGGAGATGGTCGCGGAAGATTGTACTCATTGCCCGCTGATAGGTTGCTCCTGCGTTCTTCAGTCCGAAGGTCATTACAGTGTAGCAGTATACCCCCAATGGTGTTCGGAACGAAGTATGCTTCTCATCGTCTGGGTACATTTTAATCTGATTGTACCCTGAAAAGCCGTCCATGAAAGACATTCTTTCGAATCCACATGTGTTGTCAGTCATGACATCAGTGATGGGCAGTGGGAATTCGTCTTTAGGACAAGCCGTATTGAGATCACGGTAGTCGATGCAGATCCGTATCTTCCCGTTTTTCTTGAGGACGGGAACGATATTAGCAACCCAATCTGGATACTGTTCCTCGCGTATGAAGCCACATGCAATGAGCTTATGGACTTCGGCTTCAATAGCCTCCATAATTTTCGGGCGAAACCGGCGTTGTTGCTGCTTGACTGGCTTGGCGTCGGGTCTGATATTCAAACGATGCATGGCGACTTGCGGATCAAGTCCGGGTATGTCTTCGTAGCTCCATGAGAAGACGTCTCTATACTCTTTTACGAGTATTATCAATTCTTCCTTTTCTGTAAGTGATAAGCTTTCACTTATAAAGATGGGCTTAGGGTGGTCTTGACTACCCAAGTTGACCTGCATCATCTTGTCTTCAGTGGGTGGTTCGCGCAGTTCGAATCTTTTCTCCCATTGGAGGTCTAATTGCTGGGCCCATGGCTCCTCATCAGTAGCTTCTGCAGGCCCCAATTGACTGCTTGAAGTCATATTAACGGTGAGATTCTCGAACATCATTCCCACACTGACATCTGAGTCCCATTCGGAGGATGAGGCTGAATGTGATGGAATTGGTTCATCGTCTGTGAATTGAATCGTTACTGACGATGTGGGTGTAACGTATCCCAACCCCCTGCGTGTACTATCATAGTAATTTGCAGGCTTCCCTTTTGGCACAAAGTTACGCAGCAAGCTCCGCCTTCCTTTTCCAAAATTCAGGCCTTCTCTATGCTTTAGGTCATATCCCATTTTCTTCATAATATGGCGCGTTGGCCGCACGTAATGAAAGAATTGTGGAGTGTCTGAGTCTGAACTTGAATCTGCGGTTATGGGTTCCCGTGGTTGGGTTCTACCGAAAATTATCGGTAACTGACCTTCTTTGGACGGAGGGATCACTAGCGTGGCCCCTTCTATAGCTTCCATGAGTGTACTGAACGCACTTGGTTTATGCAAAGGCATGTGCAGAGAGCTATCCGTAATGGATTCAAACAGCCCAACACTCACAGGATAATCGAAAGAAATATTATCATTAATTACCCATTCACCTTCATCTTCAGAAGGAGTATTACATTGGGGATTATTAAGACATGCTATAATTGGTTCACCAATCAAAATGGCTAGCATGCTTGCTTCGGATTCTGAATCCGCCTCATTGCCACTTTCATCATCATCTGACAATGGTTCTTTGGGTGTTTCACCGGCCTCTTGATACAGGAGAGCATCAATGAAGTAATTTTCCACCCCTTTGAATGGTTGCTTTTCAGCAAAGACAGTTCGTACTGTCGCATCTTCTTCAACATATTTGAAGCACTGGTGCAGAGTGAAGGGAACGATCCAGTTGGCGTGGATCCATGGTCGTCCTAGCAGCAGGTTATATGATGCGTCAGCGTCAATGACATAGCATGTCACTTCTGACTTCAGGCTCCCGATTCGGCAACGGAGTCAAATTTTACCGAGTGGATGACTACTCCCGGCATTGAAACCGTATATTATAGTGGTGGTTGCGGACAACCTATATAGTGGTATGCCGAGGAAGTAAAGAAGCCTTTTGGGGATGATGCTGAGTGCAGACCCCGGATCGACTTGTACTCTTTCAATGCACGTTGAACCGATATATCCGGTGTAGTATAGAGGTCGATCGTGCTTGTTATCTTTGAGAAGCATATCTTCCCTGTGAAGGTAATAGCGGGCACCTTTGATTGTACATGATGACATTCTGGGCAAGAAGACTGAGCGTCATCGTTAGGGACCTCTGGCATGCATGTCAGGAATGATTCTGAATTAGCCAGCGCATCTCTAAGTGCTTCTCTTGTCTCTTTCGAGAGACGAAGGAGCTCGTGTATTGTAATACGAGCTGGGATATTAGCCAGCTGAGCCAATATGTCAAAACGAAAGGGCATGTCGAGCCCTGGGCCTGAAGGTTTCTTCAGGGCATGGTCGAACCGGACTTCCTTAGGCTTCTCCTTTCCCTTGATTGGAACTGGAGCGGATGCTGGTATTTATACTGACGTTGTTTGCTGCTGTATCTCGTCAGTAGACTTCTCATTCTGCCTTAAGTATGATTTTCCAGATCGAGTGCCCGTCGGCTGAGGTATGTCGGCCTGCGTTGTGCAAGCATGCTTTTTTCCTTCTGAATCACTGAGGGAAGCTGACGTAAGATTGCCGTCGTCTGGCAGGATGGAGATGACATTGCAAGATTTGCCCTTTGACTTGGGCTTCTTTGAATCCCACTGCACGTCTTGGACGAGGTCTGGGTGTATCCACATGACTTCCCCTGTTTCCAATTTTAAGGGAACAAGACCTTTATTATCTTGAGTTTTAGCTGGAGGATGCTTGACCTCCAACCGCGTACAGGGACTGGATAAGTCTCGTCAGGAACTGTGACCTTTGGGGTTTTGCCGACCTCGAGGGTCACCATATTGGCAGTGACTTTCTTCTGTTCTGACTTTAGTGTCAGGACTCCGGCGTCGACCAAGGCTTGAATTCTATCTTTGAGGACATAGCACTTGTCGGTAGGATGGTGAATCATCCTGTGATAGAGACAGTATTTGGGTCGTTTGTGCGTCCTATCTCATTGGGACGCCGAGCATCTGGCAGCTTCATTTTATTCCCTTTATGGAGCAAATGGAATATCGTGACCACCTGATCGTCTCTGAAGGAGTACTGTTTTGGAGGGAACTTAGACTCCTGATTATTGAAGCCGCTCTTCTTGGCCTTCGACTGCACGTCCCGGACAATTCTACGGACATAGTCTCTTTCCCTTTGGCTTGAGAAGACTGCGCCATGTCGCTACGTCCTTTATTGTTCATACCCCATTTGCCTTTGGGGCGGATGGTTCGAACTTTTTAGCCGACTTTTCAGTTATCTCAGCTTGTTCGACCAATTCCTTCTAGGTGCGGGCTTTGACAGTCCCCATGCGAACTTCTACCTGGTCCAAGAAGTTGTGCCTGCACGTCTATAAGAGCATAGGTAATGGCATCCCTTCTGGGAACATCAAAGACAGATTTCTGAACCGCTCAATGTAGTCACGGACAGATTCGCCCTTCTTCTGCACGGTGGAGAGGAGCTTGCCCATGGTTACCTCAGTATCGTCCTCATAGAAACGAGAGAGGAATCGGGTTTCTAGGTCGATCCAGGAATTGACAGAGCCCGGAGGGAGACTTCGAAACCAGTCAAATGCCACCCCCTTTAAAGTGCCAATGAAAGCCTAGCCATGATGGCGTCATTGTTTATAACATTACCAGTTTGAGACCAGAAATAGTAGATGTGCTGATTTGGTGAACTTTTACCATCATGCGTATGCAACGTTGGTGGTTTGAACTTTGATGGGTATGTCACTGAATCCCACTCCAAAGGGTAAGGACGGACTGCCCCTGCTTTCTTTAATTCATCCCTCTGAGCTAGGGATGCAATTTGAGCTTGGAGGCCCTTAAGGACTTCAGCGTCTAAAGAAGAGCCCTCCTTGGATTTCTCCATCTTAGGCTGATCATTGCTAAAATGTTCCTCCTCATCATGATTGCTCCCAGCATCATTGTCATTCCGATTGCTGAGGAGTTGAGCAAGCATTTGTTGAATGTTGTTCAGAGCTTCTTGCTGGGTCTTGAAAGTTTGCTCCTAAACTTCCAAACGCCGACGGAGGTCGTCGTTAACATTATCAGCCATGTTGACTGATGCTCTGTCTGTTCGCACTGAACTAATTATTGCCGAAGAGGCGTACCCACTGTCTTCATCTTCTTCATCTGATGGTTGGAGTGATCTCCTGGGCTCCGGCGAGGCTAGGGCCGTTGAGGAGGAAGGCTGTTCATAACTGTAGGGTATCGCTGCCCTAGATCTGGTGTTTCGGAAAATACCCTCTTCATGTACCAAGACTTCGCTTAAGCCTGGGCTGTAACCTGGATCTGGGGAGCTGTAGGGAGTGTCGTCGGGCGCTTGTCTGCCCCTGCGCAGTTCTTGTCCTCTCCCGGTCATGTTGACGGATGCTGAGGGTGGATCTCGCGAGACGCTCCTTTTGTGATGCTTCATCGGGGCTTGTACCGACGCCGATCAAAAACTGATCGCCGGCCTGGAGAAGTGGCGAAGATTGGTGCTAGCCGGCAATGGACCGAGTGGACTGTCACCAACTGACATCCCACTTGTTGACAACAGGAGGAAGAGGTTTGTTTATTTGTCAACAATTCCCGCAAATCAGACCCTCTTGGGCCTAAACAATCCAACGCAGAGGCTCTTTTGGATCGTACATAGGACAATATCCTGCTCCTTTTATCCCCGCAGAAGGGATTAGCACTGAATAGTGCTTCAGTTCTAGCTTCGCCACCAGGCGCGGGCTTAGCGCTTGACGAACTGGAGAGCGGAGCACGCTGTGGTGCTTTACCCGCTATGCTACTTCGAAGGCGATTAGCCTTAGATAGTACTTTGGTTCTAGCTTCGCGGCCATGAACCCTGCGCGTACGCTGTGGTACAGTAGCTTCACTCATGAGAACGAGGCCGGCGCAAGGCGTTGCTGCTCTTGAATTGGGCGACGGTATGATTGCCGTCGTGACTTCGCGGCTGGCAGCATTGTTAAGAGCAGACAGGCATCTTGCCTTTTTCTTCGCGAGAGAGACGCGGTTTTGGTGTAGCTACGCCTGAGGCTTCGGCCAGAGACTTCTGTTTAGGCCTCCACATCCGCTTTGGCAGAGGATACTTAGGTTCGCAAGGAACCTGATTAGCCACACGCGAGGCTGAAGGGTGTTGGCAGAATTCTGCTTCTGGTTTCTATTTCGAAACCTTGGTCATGGGACCTTTCTATGCTTCCGTGCTCGAAGCATTAGACCACCCCCAGAGAGGATTTCTTCAAATCTTCCTTGGTCGAATTGAACGACCAGGTTCTCGAAAGTGAAGAACTTGGACTGCGGGCGTACTTCCTTGTTGCGCCAAAGAACCGCAGTAGGTTCGCAGAGAACCTTTTCTGTCTCCGCAGAGACTTTCCTTGAAGATTTAGCCAGAGGGGTTCTGGCTGCACCGGCTTTTTTGAATTCAGAGTTAGACCCGAGGGTCTGTTCGTGGCATTGCGACACTTGACTCTCAGCAGTGGAGAATTTAATCCCCAGCGGAGTCGCCAACTTGTTTTCCATTGATTTGCAAAGGGGAAAACTTACAATAAAAAGTGTTGAGGAGCTAAATTACAAGTATTCTAAAAAATTACAAGTAGATCTCCTCAGAGATTCTGGAGAAGTGTGCCGATAGGAGTCTGGTCAGCGCGCGACCACTTTGTCCCTTTGACAATGCGAGCGATGAGATTCCCTTCTCGCCTGGTTCGAGGAATCAGAGAACAGAAGGTTAGTAGAACCCTCTTGCTACTTCTCAAAAACCGCCTTCAATTAGGAATTCCTTCTCGCCTGGTTCCGGAGATTCCTTGAGAAGAAGGTATTAGGGTATCAGCACCCTGATTAGAGAAGCAATTCTCTAAAAGTCTCTGAATTCTTGTGCGCACGGTGCGTTGTGAAGAAGTCTCTGCTTGTGGAGTCCTCTCTCTTTTTCAGAAGTCGTCCTCTTGCGTGTCCATGGGTCTCTCTGGAGCCTGTGCGTCTCTCCTCTCCTTGTGCCCCTGGTGGGCTATTTGTAGGAGAGTAAGGGTATAATCGTCCCTTGAACATATAGAAACAGATTGAATCAAATCTGTTTAAATCTGAAAAGTAGCCTTGCTGCGAGGCTAGGATCAGCTTCTGCGAAGCTAGAAATGGTAGGTCGGTTGATCCTCCTGATCCGTTTGATTCTTTCCATATAATTGAAAGATCTCTCCTAATCCTCTTACTCGTTTTAGAAGAGTCAAGGATTGTGGCAATCAACTGCCAAATTTGATCTCAGATTTGATCTTGATTGGATTTGATCTTGATCCCGATTAGATCTGATCTCATCTGGAGATTTGATTGGTCAAGGGTTGACCATAGCAGACCAGCAGCGGTGCTGCCCGCTTAGAGGCAGTATCTGGCAAAGTCAGAAGAAAGCTCTTCGGCGGAGCTAGATGTCGTCTGTTGCGAAGCTACCATATACCCTTCCTGCGCAGTTGCATGTGGCTTCAGGCGAAGCTGACTCTCTCTGCGGAGTAACGCTTTAGCAGTTCAGGCGAAGCTATGAGTTAGCTTCCTGGCGGAGCTTTGAATGGCTTCAGGCGAAGTTGGATGATCTTAGCCTCTCAGGCGAGGCTATCCCTTTGGGCTCATGTGATGCTAAGTGCTAGCATCTTAGACCTGCTGAGGTCTGTTAAGAGACAATCTGGGCTCACTGTCTGCTTGCTGGATCAGTGGAGTCCAAGTTGCTTCCTTGTCCCTTGGAGATGGGTGAAAACTGAAAATCACCTAGAGGGGGGTGAATAGGTGATAATGCTAATCAATGCACAAATAAAAATTATGATGCAACAATCTCCCAAAACAAGACTAGAAGCCGGATTCCCCGTGAAGGGCTCTGAACTCCTTCCTCCTGATTCCTCTGGATATGAGTTGGAGGTGCACAATGCAATCTTGTTGTATGGGACTTGATTGACAAGATGAATGAACACAAGTGAATATTGCAATGAAAATAGAGAGCAAGTAATAAGAGCAATGAAAGTAAAGCAAGAAGCAAGAGAAAGTAAATCAAACGCAAACACCGAGAATTTTTCCGAGGTTCGAGCACCCAGCTCTACGTCCCCGCCTTCCCCAGAAGGATTTCTAACCACTATAACTTCACAAAGATGTTACAAATACACCGGAGTACCCAACTCCACAATCTCAAGTACAATTTCTCTCTTGGTGATCAAAAGACCACAAACTCTCTTTTGAAAATGTCTCTTCCCTTACAAAGATCCTTGTAGAATGATGAGAGGATTGAAGCTCTTGTGTGTAAGTGAAAAGAGAAAGGAAATCAGAGTTTTGAAAAACACTTCAGAAAATGAGAGAAATATTCAGCACAAAAACTAAGAAACAAAGCTCTTTTGAATGCCTTAAACTTTTGAAACTTTTGCAAATTTTTCTAGTAATCAACCTCTCACTAAACACCCCTATTTATAGTAGAGGGCTAGGGTTTAAAGATAAAACTCACTTAAGGCTAATTAGAAATATTAGGATCAGTAAATATCATTTAAACCCTTTTTAGAAAGAAAAAGACAAAAATAAAACAACTCAGAAAAATGGCCGTTACTGTTCAAACGGCTCTTTCGGTCGACCAGTCGGTCGACCGGAGTTCAAATAATACGACCGTTGCGGGCTTCCGGTCGACCGGTCGATCGACTGGGCAGAAACAGAGAGCAACGACATCTCAGTCGGCCAGCCGCTCGGTCGACCGCAGGGCTTCGGTCGTCCGCCCGGTCGACCGGGAAACGTGCACACTGATACGCACCAAAAACTGCCAGAACCTCGGTCAACTGGGACGGTCGACTGTTCTGACCTGACAGAGTGCGGTCGACCGGCTCAGGCCAAAAAGCAAAATTGAAACAGAATTTTGAAGGGGATTTGAAATCAAACAAAGTAGTTCTGAATAGAGATATATATATATATATATAACATAGAAAAGAGTTTGTAGGCAAAAGATTGTATACAAAAATATTTTGTACATATTATAGGGAATATTTTTGGAAATAAGATGTACGCAAAAAACGTGTGTGATAGAGCTTCAAACCTATTCACTATTCTTTTACAAAACTATACTAGAAACAAATCTAATGAATATCTAGAGCAATCTTGAAGTCTTGAGCCAAGCAATGCCTTGCTAGAGCCTTCTCTTCTATGTTCCTTTCTTGACGTGCAAAAAGCCTTCTTTGCTCCATGAACTTAGAAGTTCTTGCAATAGCTAAGCAATGGCCTCCAAATATGGTACTAACCTGAAACTTATCTTAAACAAACTAATTAGTACCAAATAGCTCTTATTTGTTTTATTATCATCAAAACTTTGAACAAATGGAGAGTGTAACCTTTTGGGCCAACAATCTCCCCCTTTTTGATGCTGACAAAACAAATAAGCTATAATAAAAATAAAAGAGAGGGTGTAAGCTCCCCCTCAATTATGCCATGTTAAACAAAGAAAAACCATATGAGTTGCAAGCAAAAACCATGAGACTAAAAATCATAAACACCATGAGATATAAAACACTTGCAAAACACTTAAACTCAAATACAAGAATTCATGAAAACACATCAAAAACTAAAAACATATATAAACTCATATGGAACCAAAACCATATGAACTCATATTTTCATAACTTATATTTCCATACATAAACTCATTCTCCCCCTTTTTGTCATACATCAAAAAGGGTTAAGAAAAACATTTTTATTCAATAACACAAACATTAAGTTCACCACAAATAAAAGAAAATCTAGCAAAATCAAGTGGTTTAGTAAAATATCGGCAAGTTACAAATCCGTAGAAACATAATCAATATCTATATCTCCTTTCTAAAAATGATCTCTAAGAAAGTGATATCTAATCTCAATGTGCTTGGTCTTACTATATTGATTTGCATTCATAGTTATATGTATAGTATTAGTATTATCACAAAATATTTTTATATGGTTATAATGTAAATCATAATCAAGGAGAGTATGTTTCATCCAAAGGACTTGTGCACAACAAGCCCCCGCGGCAACATACTCCGCCTCGGCGGTTGAGAGAGCTACGGAATTTTATTTCCTAGAGGACCATGAAACAAGACAATTACTAAGAAATTGACATGTCTCACTAGTACTTTTTCTATCTACTCTACAACTTGCATAGTCGGCATCCGAATAACTCGTCATTGAGAAATCTCCGGTTTTCGGATACCAAAGACCCATTCCAATTGTGCCCTTAATATAACGAATAATGCGTTTTACCGCAATAAGATGGGACTCTTTGGGACACGATTGAAATCTAGCACAAAGACACACACTAAACATTATGTCCGGCCTACTTGCCGTCAAATACAAAAGACTACCTATCATGCTTCTATATAATTTAATATCAACATTTTTACCTTGGTCATCCTTATCAAGCTTGGTTGTAGTTGCCATGGGAGTGTTGCAAACTTTAGAGCCTTCAAGTCCAAACTTCTTTACGAGTTCCTTTGCGTACTTGGCTTGACATATGAAATTCCCACCTTGCAATTGCTTGATTTGGAGTCCAAGAATGAAATTCAATTCACCCATGGAAGACATTTCAAACTCACATTGCATAACCTTGTCAAACTCCTTGCATAAAAACTCATTAGAAGATCCAAAAATTATATCATCAACATAAATTTGCACAATTAAAATGTCATTATCAACATGCTTAGTAAAAAGAGTTGTGTCTACTTTGCCTTTAACAAAATCATTTGAAATGAGAAAACTAGAAAGCCTTTCATACCAAGCTCTTGGAGCTTGTTTCAATCCATATAAAGCTTTATCAAGTTTAAAAACAAAATTAGGATGAACATGATCAACAAAACCGGGAGGTTGTTCAACATAAACTTCTTCATTTATAAAACCATTCAAAAATGCACTTTTCACATCCATTTGAAAAAGTTTAAAATTTTGAAAAGATGCAAAAGCTAGTGTCATCCGTATGGCTTCAAGCCGTGCTACGGGTGCAAAGGTCTCCTCAAAGTCAATTCCCTCAACTTGAGTGTAACCTTGGGCCATTAATCTAGCTTTATTCCTAATGACATTACCGGACTCATCCATCTTGTTTCTAAAGATCCACTTAGTACCAATTATTGGTCTATCGTGGGGCCTAGGAACAAGGTGCCAAACTTGGTTGCGCTCAAATTGATTGAGTTCCTCTTACATGCTAGTAACCAATATGAGTCCGCCTCGGCTTCGAGGATGCTTTTGGGTTCAAAATGAGAAATGAAAGCAAAGTTACCATATAATTCATGGAGCTTGGAGCGAGTTGTTACCCCTTTAGAGACATCACCTAAGATGAGTTCCTTGGGGTGGTTTGTAGCGTATCTCCAATCTTTAGGAAGCGGTTGAGAGCTTTCCTCTTTATCCTCTTGAACATTACCAATTGGTTCTTACTTTTCTTCTTGAGCGGGTGAGTCCTTCAGGGATAGTCTCTCCATGTCTTCACCTAGTGGTCAATCTCTACAACATTCTCAAAACACCACATTAGATTCTTCAAATTTAACATGCATGGATTCTTCAATGGTAAGTGAAGATCTATTGAATACTCTATAAGCTTTGCTAGTAGTAGAATATCCAACAAAGATTGCTTTATAAGCCTTAGCATCAAATTTGCCCAAGTTATCTTTAGTATTCAAAACAAAACACTTGCATCCAAAATCTTTAAAATATGCAATATTTGGTTTTCTAGAATGATACATTTCAAAAGATGTTTTGGAAGAATTCTTACACAAATAAATACGATTTGAGATATAGCATGCAGTATTTACGGTCTCGGCCCATAAATATTGAGGGAGGTCATATTCACTTATCATGGTCCTAGCCATCTCTTGAAGTGTTCTATTTTTCCTTTCTACAACTCCATTTTGTTGTAGAGTTCTAGGACATGACATTTCATGCTTGATTCCCTTTTCATCACAATAAGTCATGAAGAGTTGGTTAACAAACTCACCACCTCTATTACTCCTTATTTTCAAAATCGAAAAACTTTTTCTTTTTCAACCCTTTTTCGAAAAACTTTGAAATGAGAAAAAATTTGATCTTTGTGTTCCAAAAAGAAAACCCAAGTGAAACGGGAAAAATCATCAACTAAAACAAATGCGAATCTACTACCATTTAAACTCTTAGTTTTAGTTGGTCCAAAAGATCCATATGAATTAATTCTAATAGTCTAGTTGACATGATATCCTTGATTGGTTTGAAGGAAGACTTGGTTTGTTTCCCAAGTTGGCACGCACCACAAATGTGGTCTTTCTCAAACTTCAAGTAAGGTATACCCTTCACCAATTCCTTAGAATTAATCCTAGAAAGATGGTCAAAAGATGCATGTCCTAATCTTCTATGCCAAAGCCAAGAATTTTCATCAAAAGCATTCAAGCATTTAGTAGAACAATCTAAATTAAGCATGTCAATGATATAAACATTATTGTCACGAAAACCGGTGAGAATACAATCATTGGTTTTAACATCAATAATCTTGCAAGAAGAATCATCAAAAACAACTTTAAGTCCACGGTCACAAAGTTGACTAATACTAAGCAAGTTATGCTTCAAACCATCAACAAGAACTACATTTTCTATAATAGGAGATGCACCAATTTGAATGTTACCTATACCGATGATAGTGCCCTTGGAGTCATCCCCGAAGGTGACGGTGCCACCTTCCATGTACCTTGATAGGGTTGTAAAGTTATTGATGTCCCATGTCATGTGCCTTGACAACCACTATCAAGGTACCACCGCTCCTTACGTCTTGGAGCCTTGGTGTGTACCTACATCAAATAATTTAGGACTTAATTTTGGTACCACATTTTCTTGAATCCTAAAGAGTTAGTGCCATGAACCCAAACAAGATTATTTGATCTATTTACTTGGTCATAACAAAACTTAGCCAAATGTCCATTCTTACCACAATAAGTACATCTATACACTCTACCATATTTAAAAGCATAGTGAGTGTGAGACTTGTGAGCATGTGTGGATTTAGCATGAGTGTTGTGTGAAGTGTGAGCATGAGGAATCTTAACATGAGAATCTTTAGCATGAGAAGTGTGCTTTTTAGAAAACATTTCTTCAAGTTTCTTAGTGTTAAAAGCACAATCCTTCAAAACTTTTTCAAAATCAACAATTCTTGTTTTTAAAGAAGAATTTCTTTTTCATCATTCTTAGGAAATTTTGCTTTACAAGCAACTTTGTAAGCACTAAATTCATTTTGAGTAGAAATGAGATTGGAAGAAATTTCATCTTTTTCTCTAGAAACAATAGCAAGTTAATTTTTAAGAAAAGCAACTTCCATTTCCAATTTAGAACATTCAATCTTTTTATTATCATAGGTTTCCGAGAGTTCAACAAAAGCATGTACAAGAACTTCTTTACTTAATTCATCTTCTTCATCAAGAGGTTGTGGATTACCTTTGGTGTGTTTGCCATGAAACACATGTTCGCCGGTCCACCTCGTCTTCGGATTCGCTTTCCGAATCCCATGTGGCTTTGTAGGATTTCTTTTCGACCGGCTTCTTTGGCTTGAAGGAGGAAGTCATCTTCTTCTTGAAATCCGGGCAATCCGTCATGATATGTCCGGGCTTTCGGCAATTGTAACAAATGATTCTTCTCTCCTCTTTTCCTTCAAACTTCCTTCTAAAGTTGAGTTTGTTCTTAAGGTACATTCTCTTCATGTTTCGCACGAGAAGGGAGAGCTCCTCATCTTCTTCTTCATCTTCTTCTTCGTCATCAAGAGTGGAGGAAGACTTGAAGGCTATGGATTTCTTCTTTCTTCTTTAGAGGAGCGGCTTCTTCTCTTGCCTTCTTTTCCATCTCATGAGTCTTCAAGTTTCCAATGAGACTAATGAGGTCCATTTCGTCCTTGTCATTCAACTCTTTCAAGGTGGTGGCCTTTATCTCCCATGAAGAAGGAAGAGCCCGAATCACTTTTCGCACCTTTTGGTCATTGGAAATATCATCACCTAAAGAGGAAAGAGCATTGGTGATTTTAGTAAACCTTGTAATCATGCAATCAATAGATTCATCATCAATCATTTTAAAAGATTCATATTGGGACCTCAAGAGATCCATCTTAGCTCTCTTTACTTGTGATGTCCTCTCGTGTGTGACCAACAAATGTTGCCAAATCTCATAGGCGGATTGGCAATGTATTATCCATGTAAGGTCATCCTCATTCAAAGCGGTTAGGAGGGAGTTTTGGGCCTTTGAGTTAGCCTCATATTCTCTAAAGGTAAATTCGGTCCAAGTGCTTTCATCACTATCAGGTACAACATAGGGTTTGGTCAAGGATTTAGCACTAGGCTACCTAAAGATTGTAAGAAAATAGTCATCCTCACCTTCCAAATAGGGAAATTAAGTGCATCAAATTTAGGAGGGGTTTTGATGTTATCGGCCATGTTTACTAGTGAATGAATGGATGAATGCAAATGTTGATTAGCAAATTTTAAGGATCTCTCTAAGGATGTTAAGCCAAACCTAGAGTCCAAGCTCTGATACCAATTGAAAATTACCTAGAGGGAGGGTGAATAGGTGATAATGCTAATCAATGCACAAATAAAAATTATGATGCAACAATCTCCCAAAACAAGACTAGAAGCTGGATTCCCCGTGAAGGGCTCTGAACTCCTTCCTCGTGATTCCTCTGGATATGAGTTAGCGGTGCACAATGCAATCTTATTGTATGGGACTTTGATTGACAAGATGAATGAACACAAGTGAATATTGCAATGAAAATAGAGAGCAAGTAATAAGAGCAATGAAAGTAAAGCAAGAAGCAAGAGCAAGTAAACCAAACGCAAACACCGAGAATTTTTTCGAGGTTCGAGCACCCAGCTCTACGTCCCCGCCTTCCCCAGAAGGATTTCTAACCACTATAACTTCACAAAGATGTTACAAATACACTGGAGTACCCAACTCCACAATCTCAAGTACAAGTTCTCTCTTGGTGATCAAAAGACCACAAACTCTCTTTTGAAAATGTCTCTTCCCTTACAAAGATCCTTGTAGAATGATGAGAGGATTGAAGCTCTTGTGTGTAAGTAAAAAGAGAAAGGAAATCAGAGAGTTTTGAAAAACACTTCAGAAAATGAGAGAAATATTCAGCACAAAACCAAGAAACAAAGCTCTTTTGAATGCCTTAAACTTTTGAAACTTTTGCAAATTTTTCTAGTAATCAACTTCTCCCTAAACACCCCTATTTATAGTAGAGGGCTAGGGTTTAAGATAAAACTCACTTAAGGCTAATTAGGAAGTATTAGGATTAGTAAATATCATTTAAACCCTTTTTAGAAAGAAAAAGACAAAAATAAAATAACTCAGAAAAATGGCCGTTACTGTTCAAACGGCTCTTTCGGTCGACCGGTCGGTCGACCGGAGTTCAAATAATACGACCGTTGCGGGCTTCCAGTCGACCGGTCGGTCGACTGGGCAGAAACAGAGAGCAACGACATCTCAGTCGGCCAGCCGCTCGGTCGACCGCAGGGCTTCGGTCGTCCGCCCGGTCGACCGGGAAACGTGCACATGGATACGCACCAAAAACTGCCAGAACCTCGGTCGACTGGGACGGTCGACTGTTCTGACCTGACAGAGTGCGGTCGACCGGTCGGTCGACCGGCTCAGGCCAAAAAGCAAAATTGGAACAGAATTTTGAAGGGGATTTGAAATCAAACAAAATAGTTTTGAATAGAGATATATATAAAACATAGAAAAGAGTTTGTAGGCAAAAGATTGTATACAAAAATATTTTATACATATTATAGGGAATATTTTGGAAATAAGATGTGCGCAAAAACGTGTGTGATAGAGCTTCAAACCTATTCACTATTCTTTTACAAAACTATAAAACTAGAAACAAATCTAATGAAATATCTAGAGCAATCTTGAAGTCTTGAGTCATGCAATGCCTTGCTAGAGCCTTCTCTTCTATGTTCCTTCCTTGACGTGCAAAAAGCCTTCTTTGCTCCATGAACCTAGAAGTTCTTGCAATAGCTAAGCAATGGCCTCCAAATATGGTACTAACCTGAAACTTATCTTAAACAAACTAATTAGTACCAAATAGCTCTTATTTGTTTTGTTATCATCAAAAATCTAAACAAATGGAGAGTGTAACCTTTTGGGCCAACAAAAACTGGTCGTCAGCTTGTCTGTCACTTGTCTTTTATAAATGTCAACAAGTTCAGACATTGTTCGGGCCAGTAAGAATCTTGTCTTTTTTAAGTGTCAACATAGACTTGATAAAGAATTGAATAAATTACTATCGGAACTGATACGTACTCCCAAGAATTGATAAATTATTTGATCAACTTCAAGATTCATATATATTCTCCAAGATTGATCTTAGATCAGAGTGTCATTAATTAAAGGTTAACCCGAAAGATGTAGGTAAGATTGCATTTCGGACTAGATATGGACAGAAATTTTTTTTAGTAATGTAGTTTCGACTGACTAGTACCCCAACATCCTTTATGGATTTAATGAATAAAGTATTACAACCATAACTAGATCAATTTGTGATGGTGTTCATTGAGGACATACTGATCTACTGAAAGAATAAGGAGAAACAAGAGAATCATTTAAGGATTGTGCTACAATTATTGAGATAAAATAGTTATATGCTAAATTCAAGAAGTATGAATTTTGATTGGAACTGATAAAGGATTATGATCTTACAATAAGTATTACTCTGAGCAAGCTAGTTGTTATGAAATTGTCTTTCTTTCAAGAGGAGATGATGGTCAAAAAAAATCAAATCAAGATTGAAGAAGAACTCGAAAAACATGCAGATTAAAAAAACAGTGTGGGGTCGACAGGTGTTGATATGAGTGCTTCCCACTGAAACCTTCAGAAGCCTCATTAAGGACGGGAACACTGTAACTGCCACTCCTGTTCCCGTGATCATAGCCAGGTGTTGATGTTGGAATTGAAGAATATGAAATGAGAATCTTCGAGATGAATTATGGCGAGATCCGTTGATGGAATCAACAGGATGATGGTTGGAGTGTGTTCTCCTTCCATTGGGGATGAACGTGGTATATTCACATGTTCAATTCCGACTTCGAATGAATGAGATATTCAAGTCCAAAGATTGCCTAATTCAAAGCCAAAAGGGGACTAAAGGTAGGTAAAAGCATTTAGTCCCACATTGGCCGTGGGATGGAGTTTGTGGTGTATAAATAAAGAAATTGAGAACAAAGGGCGTGCCCTTGGGTACTTGGAGTTTTCGCGCGTGAAAAGGAGGAACTATGCACGTACATACGTACGTTGCGCGCACGCGCGCCGCCGCTGGCGGCGGCGGCCGGCCGGCGTCGGTGCCGGGTCGGGCTCGGGTCCGGGCCTGGGCCTGGGTTCGGGTTCGGGTTCCCTACCCGGCCTGGTTCTTTTTGAATCGGGTCTGCGGGTATGGGTATCCGGATCCGAACCAACCCGCTCCAAGTCTGTTGGAATACCAACAGTTGCAACTGTTGGACTGTCAACAGTTGTGACTGTTGGGTGCATCTTTTAGGCAGCCAACAGACACGACGGCTGGACCAAAGGTTGCAGCTTTTGGTTTGGGTTCAACCGGGCCTACTCCTGGAAAACTATATAAAGCCCCTCCTGGTTCTCAATTAAAAACACACCAACAGAGAATTAACTCTCTATCTCTCTCTCTATTTAAAGTTCTGAACTGTTCTTCCAACGTTCTGAACTGCGCTTCCAGCCTGAAGTGGGATTCCGCGATTTCCAGCGTAAAGTGGGAATCTGAAGCGACTTCCTAAAGGAGATTCTGCCAAATTCTTCAACCTTCCTACATCCTTAACAGTGGGTGTTCCTCCAAAAGAGTAAGACAAATATTCATTTGAAATTTGTCATTATACCGCTGCTTTGCTAATCCTGTGTAGGTACTGGTTGACTACGGTTCGACCGTACGGTGATTTGGTAGTGCTATCCAAATACCGTGAAGAAGTGTTGTATCTTGGGAGACCAGCGTCCATTATCCCGTTAGCACCGGTGCGGGGGACGTAATTGTCTTAAGGAGATTCGCTCTAAGCGTACCTCACTTCAAATACTGTATAAGTGGATTAAGTCCTTTATACAGGGGATATACTTTACAGTATATCGAGACTGACTTGGATTCAGTCTAATTGGTGCTTAAACCAAGGAAGGAAATTGAAAGGTGGTTCTTAAATTAAGGAACGTTCGATTGAACGGAAAACCTCCCACCTGATATTTACCGACCTGGCCAATTAGATTGTTGATATCTCAGTGATCTTGATTAGTTGTCAGATTGATTCTTGTTAAGCAGGATACCCAACAATCTAAGACAATTATTATTGAAGTTACTAACTTCAGTTCTGCTTGAACTTGCAGAAGATGTCTGAGACAAATCAAGATAGCTCAAGCAAGGCAACAAACATGCCGCTCCAAAGTTTGATGCCTCCTCCACTTCCTAACCCGAAGCCGGAGAAGCCAGGAAAGTTTGATGGCACAGAATTCAAGAGGTGGCAACAGAAGATGTACTTCTACTTGACCACTCTTCATCTGGCCAGATTCCTGGAAGAAGATCCACCAGAGCCTGCAACTGATGCATGGACTCAATGTGACTTCCTTTGCCGAAATTATGTTCTTAATGGACTGGATGACTCTCTTTATAATGTCTACAGTCCAATCACTACGGCAAAGAAGTTATGGGCCAGTCTTGACAAGAAATACAAGACTGAGGATGCTGGTACCAAGAAGTTCGTCGTAGGACGATTTCTGGATTACAAAATGGTGGATACCAAGACTGTCATCAGTCAGGTGCAAGAGTTCCAACTTATCTTGCACGAAATAGAGGCCGAAGGTATGATTCTTCCTGAAACTTTTCAGGTTGCAACAATCGTAGAGAAGCTCCCACCTGCGTGGAGAGACTTCAAGAATTACCTGAAGCACAAGCGAAAGGAGCTAAAGTTGGAGGATCTCATTGTGAGGCTTCGTATCGAGGAGGACAACCGCAAGTCCGAGAGAAAAGGACCAGCAAGAACTCCTACGAAGCAAAAGCTAATGTGATCGAGGACTCAAAGGGAAAGCGTCTACTTCCAAAGGCTTGAAGCGGAAGAAGACATCCCAGGGGTACAAAGGCAAGGCCCAAGACGGCAAAAGCATGCGCTTCAAAGGAACCTGCTATGTCTACAACAAAGAAGGACATAAAGCTAATGAATGTCGCAGCCGTCTTAAGGGGAACAAGAAGAGCCACCCACAGGCAAACATGACCAATCATGAATCACCAAGTCTTTCAGCTGTGGTGTCAGAAGTGAATCTGACAACCAATAACAAAGATTGGTGGGTAGACACGGGAGCTACTCGGCACATCTGCTCGGAGAAATTGTTATTCTCAGAATATCAAAGGCTAGAGCAAGATGAGCAACTATTCATGGGGAATTCAGCCATCTCAAAGGTTGAAGGAAAAGGCAAGGTCATCCTGAAGTGGACATCGGGGAAAGAGCTTACTCTTAACGATGTGCTTCATGTTCCAGACATCCGCAAGAATTTGATCTCCGGATCAATACTTAGTAAGAAGGGATTTAGAATGGTATTTGAATCCAACAAATTTGTACTTACTAAGGGAGGGATGTATGTGGGAAGGGCTATCTTGTTGATGGACTTTTTAAAGCCAATGTTGCAGTGGTGATAAAAAGTCTGTGTATTTGTACCCAAAGCTAATAAATAAAGGAAATTCTTCTGTTTATTTGCTTGAGTCTCCTAATTTATGGCATGCTAGATTAGGGCATGTAAATTACAAGTCTTTGAAGAACTTGTCTAATCTTGGATATATTCCTAAACTCAACTTGGAAGAAATTCGCAAGTGTGAGGTTTATGTTGAGGCCAAGTTGGCTAAAAATTCATTTCACTCAATAGATCGAAATACAGAACCTTTAGGGTTAATTCATAGCGATCTATGTGACTTGAAGTTTATGCCAACTAGAGGCGGTAAAAAGTATTTCATTACTTTTATTGATGACTGTACAAGATACTGTTATGTGTATCTTTTAAACAGTAAAGGTGAGGCAATAAATATGTTTACAACATATAAAGCCGAAGTTGAGAATCAACTCAACAAGAAATCAAGATTCTAAAATCCGATAGAGGCGGAGAATATGAATCGAATGATTTTAGTGAGTTATTGCTAGTTTTGGTATAATACATCAAACTACAGCACCATACACTCCTCAGCAGAATGGAATTGCTGAACGAAAGAACAGAACTTTGAAGGAGATGGTTAATTCCATGCTCGTAAGTTCTGGAGCTCCGCAGAACTTGTGGGGGGAAGCTCTATTAACTGCAAATCATATTCTAAATAGAGTACCCCACAAGAAACTTGGTCTTATACCATTCAAGTTATGGAATGGAAGGACACCTTCCTACCATTACCTCAAAATGTGGGGGTGCCTTGCAAAGGTGCTAGCACCATTACCTAAAAAGACTAAGTTGGGAGCAAAAACTATGGACTGCATATTCATAGGCTATGCCTTGAATAGTAGTGCCTATAGATTTCTGGTTCATAAATCAGAAATACCAGATATTCATGTAAACATGATTATCGAATCTCGAGATGCTGTGTTCTTTGAAGACATCTTTCCGTACAAACGGGAAGCAGATAAGACTTCTGGGAAAAGAACACATGAGATGGCGTTCAGGGACGAAAGCCCCGAGGAACCAATTGTTAATGCGGAAACTGAACCAAGAAGAAGTCAGAAATCTAAAATCTCAAAATCTTTTGGTCCAGATTTCATAGCATATGCTATTGAGAGCGAGCCTCAAACATTTAAAGAGGCTATGTCAACCCCAGAAGCACAAATGTGGAAAGAAGCTATAAATAGCGAAATAGAATCCATACTAAGTAATCATACTTGGGATTGGTAAACTTGCCTCCTGGAAGTAAACCAATTGGGTGTAAGTGGATTTTCAAATGAAAATTAAAACCCGATGGATCTATCGATAAGTACAAGGCTAGATTAGTAGCCAAGGGTTATCGGCAAAAAGAAGGACTTGACTACTTCGATACTTATTCACCAGTAACAAGAATAACGTCCATTCGGATGTTGATTGCGATTGCAGTATTGCACAACTTAGATATCCATCAAATGGATGTCAAGACTGCATTCTTAAATGGTGAATTAAATGAAGAGATTTATATGGAGCAACCTGAAGGATTTATAGTCAAGGGCCAAGAACACAAGGTGTGTAAATTGGTAAAATCCTTATATGGTTTAAAGCAGGCTCCAAAACAATGGCATGAGAAATTTGATAGTGTCATGATCAAAGATGGATTCACTATCAATGAATGCGATAAGTGTGTTTACACGAAAACAGTTGGAGATGCATGTATCATTGTTTGTCTTTATGTAGACGACATGTTGATACTTGGGACTAATATTGAAATTATTAAGTCCACTAAATGAATGTTATCCAACAGTTTTGATATGAAGGATCTGGGGGTTGCTGATGTAATTTTAGGAATTAAAATTACTAGAACACCAGATGGAATCAGTCTATCTCAATCTCACTACGTGGATAAGATGATAGAAAGATTCAAGGATCATGGGATAAAAGAGAATACAAATCCTTTTCTCCCACACATCCACCTTCATAAGAATACAGGAACTGGAATACGCCAGTTGGAGTATTCTCAGATTATCGGAAGTCTAATGTATTTAATGAATTGCACTAGACCCAATATTGCTTACGCTGTAAGCAAGTTAAGTAGATACACTAGTAATCCTAGTGATCTACATTGGACCGCTCTACTACGAGTATTGGGTTACGTATCACATACCAAGGAATATGCCTTGAGATATGGAAAGTATCCTCCTGTACTGGAAGGATACAGTGATGCTAATTGGATTGCAGATTCTGAGGAATCAAAACAACTAGCGGATACGTATTTACTCTAGCAGGAGCAGCGGTATCTTGGAAATCTTCTAAGCAAACATGTATTGCCCGTTCCACTATGGAATCGAAATTCATAGCCTTAGATAAGGCTGGAGAAGAAGCAGAATGGCTTCGACAATTCTTAGAAGATATACCGTTATGGCAAAAGCCAGTGCCCGCTATATGTATACACTGCGACAATCAAGCAGCTATATCTAGGGCACAAAATGTGATATACAACGGTAAGTCTAGACATATTCGTCGTAGACATAATACCGTGAAGCAGTTGCTCTCAAATGGAATTATCTCTATTGACTTTGTAACGTCAAAGGATAATTTAGCGGATCCGCTTACTAAAGGTTTAAGTGGAGAGCGTATAAACTGCGCATCGAGGGGAATGGGTCTAAAAGCCTAACCTTACCGAGTCAGCTTAATGGAAACCTCACTTAGCGACTGGAGATCCCACGGACTAAGTTCAAGAGGAAAAACTAGTTATGATTGACTCAGCAAGTAAGCACTTGGGAGCTTGACTCCAATCCATTCCTAAGGTGCACATAAGTGCTTTTCTACAAGTGGTTAAGGATAAGCTTAACGCTTTTAATGATGCCTATATCTTGTTACTAAACAAGTGGAGTAGTGTAGACTACTCTTAATAGGTCCATCACCTATGTGAGTATAGAGTTGGGTCGGCTCTTTGGGAATTTCTATGGAGGCTGTTATTCCCTAAAGATACTCTCTGAAACCAAGAATGTCCAGGGCCAAAACGGACACAACAGAGAACCAAAGTTGATTTGGAAAGTCACTGTGTGAAGCTTGTTGACTTGGCTTACACTAACCGCTAACAGTTCATGACCTAGTTCACTGATTAGCCAGTAAGTCCGATAAAACTTTCGCTATGGAAGGTTCAAGACCTAGTTCACCTATCCTTATGCAGTTTCTTTTCTAAAGTACCTTTCACAATAGAGTCAGTCTCTTTGTGTGTCATTTCTTGAATCTCCATTCATTGTGGGGGATTGTTGGAATTGAAGAATATGAAATGAGAATCTTCGAGATGAATTATGGCGAGATCCGTTGATGGAATCAACTGGATGATGGTTGGAGTGTGTTCTCCTTCCATTGGGGATGAACGTGGTATATTCACATGTTCAATTCCGACTTCGAATGAATGAGATATTCAAGTCCAAAGATTGCCTAATTCAAAGCCAAAAGGGGACTAAAGGTAGCTAAAAGCATTTAGTCCCACATTGGCCGTGGGATGGAAGTTTGTGGTGTATAAATAAAGAAAATTGAGAACAAAGGGCGTGCCCTTTGGGTACTTGGAGTTTTCGCGCGCGAAAAGGAGGGAACTATGCACGTACATACGTACGTGCACGCACGCGCGCCGCCGCTGGCGGCGGCGGCCGGCCGGCGCCGGTGCCGGGTCGGGCTCGGGCCCGGGCCTGGGCCTGGGCCTGGGCCTGGGTTCGGGTTCGGGTTCCCTACCCGGCCTGGTTCTTTTTGAATCGGGTCTGCGGGTATGGGTATCCGGATCCGAACCAACCCGCTCCAAGTCTGTTGGAATACCAACAGTTGCAACTGTTGGGCAGCCAACAGACACGACGGCTGGACCAAAGGTTGCAGCTTTTGGTTTGGGTTCAAACCTGTTGGCCTACTCCTGGAAAACTATATAAAGCCCTCCTGGTTCTCAATTAAAAACACACCAACAGAGAATTAACTCTCTCTATCTCTCTCTCTCTATTTAAAGTTCTGAACTGTTCTTCCAACGTTCTGAACTGCGCTTCCAGCCTGAAGTGGGATTCCGCGATTTCCAGCGTAAAGTGGGAATCCGAAGCGACTTCCTAAAGGAGATTCTGCCAAATTCTTCAACCTTCCTACATCCTTAATAGTGGGTGTTCCTCCAAAAGAGTAAGACAAATATTCATTTGAAATTGTCATTATACCGCTGCTTTGCTAATCCTGTGTAGGTACTGGTTGACTACGGTTCGACCGTACGGTGATTTGGTAGTGCTATCCAAATACCGTGAAGTGTTGTATCTTGGGAGACCAGCGTCCATTATCCCGTTAGCACCGGTGCGGGGGACGTAATTGTCTTAAGGAGATTCGCTCTAAGCGTACCTCACTTCAAATACTGTATAAGTGGATTAAGTCCTTTATACAGGGGATATACTTTACAGTATATCGAGACTGACTTGGATTCAGTCTAATTGGTGCTTAAACCAAGGAAGGAAATTGAAAGGTGGTTCTTAAATTAAGGAACTTTCGATTGAACGGAAAACCTCCCACCTGATATTTGCCGACCTGGCCAATTAGATTGTTGATATCTCAGTGATCTTGATTAGTTGTCAGATTGATTCTTGTTAAGCAGGATACCCAACAGTTGATAGGTAAACCAGATTCCATCATGATGTCGCCATCCAGTACGCGGAGAACCTTTTTGCAGGAATCAAGGATCAGAAAATGGGGCAATGATTTTGAGCTTGGCCTTTTCAATTTACTAGCAAGTTAAGCAGTTGAAGCCGATCTCACCTGAGACATTTTAGGCCTCGCATGGGGATCCCACCGAATGCACAAAGATGTTGCATGCAACATGCAGTAGACCTCCCGTTCATAGTAGCAGTTTCCTAATCAGGGTCAATAAGCTCATTGATTGCAAATTCTTCAAGTAGAGGGCGAGACTGCTCAAAAGAAAAATGACAATTAACGTGAATGAAAATAAGGACCAAACTGACAAAGTCCTGCCGTTCTATTTGATGAAGGATTAAGCATTCAATTAAACAAAAAAGTTTGTTAAACCAGGGATGCAGCAAGATGATGAGCAAGATGATGGGGTTAATCTCCTTCAAGTACGCTGAAGCGCACAACTCACCCATTCCGTGAGACATTGTTGACCCTTTGGACGGTTAAAATCTATAACCTTTCGTCCAGTGACAAGTTCTGCCAGAACCACTCCGAAGGAATAAACATCTGCTTTCTCTGTAACTTGGCCACTCTGAGCATATTCGAGTGCTAGATACCTAAAGAGCAATTAGATATTAGTTTCCCACAAACAATAAGCGGCAAAAGAATATCAATAAGCAGTAGTACCCAAAGGTGCCAATAACTCTTGTTTCCACCCCTAGGTCTCCATCAGGCTGCCACCTTGCCAATCCAAAATCACCAACCTGGGAAAAATTCAAAATGTTTGATTTGTATTTCCTATATGCAAGGAGAGCTTAACATCTCTCTTACATATGGATTCATGTTGAGTATATTATAAATTGAGGAGCTTGACAACTCTTCTTTATATGATATACATGTGTAGGGGGAGCTTCACATCTCCTCTTATGCATTACATAATATGTGTTATGTGAGTTAGGGCTTGTCATCCCTTCTTCATGTAATGCATATGTGTAGGGAAGTTAACTTAGCGTCTTCCTCTTCATGAATGTATATCGCATATAAATCCTTATTGATTGATTTGTATCACCCCTTCTTGATCTCTTTGTTTTTGACAAAAGGGGGAGTAAAATTTGTTTGATTTGATTTTACTTTGAACCCTTTGTTGATGAGTGACAAAAAGGGGGAGAAGTATTTGAGTATATATGCATGTTTTCATTGCTTAAGGGGGAGTAGTATTTGTCTTCCTTGTTAATTATGCATATATTTTTGTATTGCAAATAGGAGAAAAAGATTTTGTATTATGCTTGTTGCATGTTTTATCTCCACATTTGCATACATATTTATGAGCTTTATTGTCATATCTTATTATTTATGTCTATGCATGAGTTAAGGGGGAGCTTCCTTGAAGCTTTACTTTAATCCATGCATATATAACCTCATGAGTTTTGTCATCATCAAAAAGGGGGAGATTGTTGGCCCAAAAGCCTATCACCCTAGTTTTGATGATGATCAACTCATGAAGTTATGTTTACTAATGATCTTGTGTTTAATTAGTGACAGATTCATTATCAAGATCTTAGTAGGTGCATAGCTCAACAAAGGATAAAATGTCAAGATTTGGAGCTAGCACGGTGTGATCCAAGGAGCTTTTGGATCAAGCTTGGACCAAGTCAAGAAGATGAGAAGCCTTCAAGTGAAGACTTCAAGAAGATCAAGACTTGTGTCTAGGTATAAGATTTAGTTTTTGTTTTAGTTAAAAAATGTAAAGGATAGATAGTTGGTGGATTGCTCAAGTATACCATGCACACACACTCTTGATTTAGTTTGTTTTCATAAAAGATTTTAACCAAAAACCAAAATAGTATTTCAAGTGATTTTTGGTATTTCATTTACATATGTTTAAACCAAAACCTTATTAAGAGCTTAATGTCAAAAACATAGATATTTCATCTTGATTGTGTAATGGATCATATCCATACACACTATGCCTTAAAAGTATATCTTATTTTTGTATTTGATGAAGATTTGGAAAAATAAAGTTTAGAAAACATGTTTTGGAAAATACAGTTTTTATCTTGAGCCAAATATTTCCAAGTTACAAAAATAGTCCAATCTTTTATAACATGCCTTGATTTTGTGCAAGCATGTTTGTATATCAAAGTATATTGGTAAAACTATTTTTGTAGATTTTTTAGTATTTTATGGGATTTTATATGAGCCAAAAAGACAAAATTTTGATCCCAGAAAAACTGTTTTCAGGCTTCAGCTAGTCGACTTATTGTTGGCCCAAAGGCCTATCACCCTAGTTTTGATGATGATCAACTCATGAAGTTATGTTTACTAATGATCTTGTGTTTAATTAGTGACAGATTCCTTATCAAGATCTTAGTAGGTGTGGAGCTTCAACAAAGGATAAAATGTCAAGTTGGAAGCTAGCACCGGTTGATTCACGAGCCTATGCATCAAGATCACATCTAGGGATGAGCTCGGTGGATTGCATGTGGACCAAGTCAAGAAGATGAGAAGACTTCAAGTGAAGACTTCAAGAAGATGAAGACTTGAGTCTAGGTTTGTTTTTAATAAGATTTTTATTTGTTTTAGATAAAATGTAAAGGATAGAATAGTTGGTGGATTGCTCAAGTCTATATCACACACACACTCTTGATAGAACTCTTGATAGAATGATTTTCATAAAAGATTTTCATTTGTGATAAAATACAATTTGGTTTTTGGTATTCATGTATACATATCTTATATCCAAAACCATGTTTAGAGCCTTATGTCAAAAACTAGATATTCATCTTATTTGTGTAGTGGATCATATCCATACACACTATGCTTTAAAAGTATATCTTGTTTTTGTATTTGATGAGATTTTCCTTATGACAAAATATCTACTTTGGGTTTTGGTAATTTCTTATATACATATCCTTTAACCAAAACCAAGTTTAGTGCTTTATGTCAAAAACTAGATATTTCATCTTGATTGTGTGGTGGATCATATCCATACACACTTTGCTTTATAAGTTCAAAATATCTTGTTTTTGTATTTTGTGAAGTTATGGAAAAACAAGTTTTAGAAAAACATATTTTTATAAAACAGTTTTTATTTTGATTGAAACTATTTTTCTGGATTTACTGTGAATTTCTGGGATTTTTATTAAGTTAAAAGACCAATCTTTAATCCCATTTTTCTGGTTCTGGCAGTTCTGATTTTTCAGAACTGACAGTGGCCGGTCGACCGGGTCGGTCGACCGGACGTGCACGGACGTGCACGCCTGTGTGCACTGGGGAACGGTCGACCGGACCGGTCGACCGCTTAAGAGAGCTTTGCTCTCGGGAAGTATCGGTCGACCGGGCCGGTCGACCGACAGAGAGATTACTCTCTGCTCCAGTGGGTCGGTCGACCGGGCCGGTCGACCGGAGGCTGCAACGGTCGGATTTTTGACCGTTGCCGGTCGACCGGACCGGTCGACCGGAAGCTCTGACAGAGCCCAACGGTCAGATTTTTCTGGCCTCTATAAAAGGGGGTTTTGTCATTGTTTGAAGCCAAGATTTTGAGGACTTCTTGAGCCAGTTTTTCCAAGTGATTTCAGAAGTTTTCTCCGCAAAATAGAGTGCCAATATTTCCTATCAAAAGGGATTTTATCAAGAGAGTGTTTATTGTGATTTCTTGAGTTTTCCATCAAAAGTTCTTTCCTTGATTTCTCACACTACACTTGAGCATCCATTGAGCTATTCATCCTATAGGAGAGTTGTAGTGAGAGTTTGTAATTGGTGATCAAGTGTTTAGATCACCAAGAGATCATTTCTTGTTCTTTGAGAAGGCGGACGGTTGTGTTCGCGGTTTGATAGAGGGTCCTAGTGAGGACTTGGTGTTGTTGGGTCCTAGTGAGGACTTGTAGCTTGAGGTGCGGCCTCGACGAGCCGGTGGGCTTGTGGTGTGTAAGGGACTAGAGAGTCCGAGGGCTTGTAGGTGTTGCGGCACCGAGGAGAGATCCGGTGGGATCTTGCATAGTGGAAATCCTTCGTGTGTCGAAGGCGGGGATGTAGAGCAAGTGTGCTCGAACCTCGAAACAAACCCTTTGTGTTTGCGATTGCTCACTCTTGCTCTCTCTCTCTCTCTCTTTGTCTCTTTTATATCTTGCATTCTATTATTGTCTATCTTTATATGCTTGATATACCCTTGTGCTTAATTGTTATATAATTGCTTGGGATTGATTGTTGTTAACACTAGTATTCAACCAAGAGAGCCAACGCGGCACCTCAACCCCTTCAAGGGGAATCTAGAGGAGCTTGTCCAGAGCCTCGCAAGGGGAATTCGGCAACACTCTTGTGTTATACATAAGTGTTTAATTGAAAGAAGTTTAATTTGGTCATCTTAGTTTTAATTCCGCATTATTTGTTCATAAGTGACCATTAGATTAGCCATCACCTATTCACCCCCCCTCTAGGTGATCTTACACTTATACTAGCTTATAAGTCGACTAACCCTGAAGTCGGTCGACCGGGTCGGTCGACCGACGTGCACAAACGTGCACGCCTTTGTGTACTGGTGGACGGTCGACCGTGCTGGTCGACCGCTCCAGAGAGCAGTGCTCTCTGGAAAGTTCGGTCGACCGCACCGGTCGACCGTGGCTCCAACGGTCAGAAATCCGACCATTGGCGGTCGACCGGGCCGGTCGACCGGCAGTACTGACAGATCCCAACGGCTAGTTTTCTGGCAGCCTATAAATTGGGGGTCTTGTCATTGTTTTGCCACAAGATTTTGGAGTCTCTTAGAGCCAGTTTTTCCCAGACTTTTTAAAGGGTTTTCTCCACAAAATAGAGAGCAAATATTTCCTATCTAAAGGGAAGTTTTATCAAGAGTGTTAAAAGAAAGTCTTTGAGTTTTCCTCCACCTTTGACATCCTTGTTTTTCTCACACCACACTTGAGCATCCATTGATTATTCATCCTATAGGTGTGTTGTAGTGAGAGCTTTTATTGGTGATCAAGTGTTTAGATTACCAAGAGATCATTTCTTGCACTTTGAGGAGGCGGACGTGTGTGTCCGCGTTGTTTCGAGTTCGGGTGCGAACTTGTTGTACGAGGTGCGGCCTCAGCGAGCCGGTGGGCTTGCTGTGTGTACGGGACTAGGGAGTCCGAGGGCTTGTAGGTGTTGCGGCACCGAGGAGAGATCCATTGGGATCTTGCATAGTGGAAATCCTTCGTGTGTCGAAGGCGGGGATGTAGAGCAAGTGTGCTCGAACCTCGAAACATACCTTTGTGTTTGCGATTGCCTTTTCTCTCTCTCTCCCTTGTTTATATCTTGCATTCAATGATTGTCTATCTTTATATGCTTGATATATTCATTGTGCTTAATTGATATACTTGCGTGGGATTGTTGACTAACACTTGTATTCAACCAAGAGAGCCAAAGCGGCACCTCAACCCATTCAAGAGGAATCTAGAGGAGTTTGTCCAGAGCCCTTCACGGGGAATTCGGCAACACTCTTGTGTTATACATAGTGTTTAGTGTAAAAGATTTAATTAGGTCATAATTGTTTTTAGCTTCCGCATTATTTGCATCATTTGCCATTAAGTGACCATAAGATTAGCCATCACCTATTCATCCCCCCCCTCTAGGTGAACCTACAATTGGTATCAGAGCTTGGTACTCTGATTTGGGTCTAACAACCTAGAGTTAAAGATTCTCATTTTAGGCTAATCACAATATTTGTACACACACCATGGACTTCATGTCACCACCCACCTTTGACATTCTTAACATCCAAATTTGGAAGGTTAAGATGTCATTGTACCTCAAGGCCTTAGGCATTCATGTATATCTTGCCACTACTAATAATGCATATTCTTTAGATGGTAAGAATTTTGAGGCTAATGCAAAAGCCCTTCATGCTATCAAGTCAACCCTGAATGATGATTATTTATCTAGGGTTTCTAATGTTGAATCAGCTTTTGTAGTATGGAACATCATCACCTCCCTCGGCGAAAAAGATCTATACTATGCGGGGAGTGACTCGGATGTTGGAAGCGACACCTCCAACAAGTGCTATATGGTCCAAGGGGATAACCGCCTTGAGGTAAACTCTGAATCCGATGATGAGGACATGTCATATGAAGAGCTTACGACCTTTTGTCAACTTGTGCTTGAGAAATATGACATGATTAAGAAAGAAAATAAAAATTTGAAAAAGAACATTGCTTGCATGCATATAGAACAAGATTCATTTAGATCTAACATTGCATGTTTAGAAAAAGACAACAATAATTTGAAAAAGAATTTTGATGCCATGCTTAATGAAAGAGATTCTTTAGAAAATAAAATGGCATGCTTAGAAAAAGAAAACAAAGATTTAAAAAATGAGAATGTTTCCTTGCTTACAAAATTGAATGATTTATGTGAAGGAAATATGTCTTTGAAAAATAAAATTGATTTAGTGGAAAAACAAAAAGAAGTTGTTTTTCAAGAAAATATTACTTTGAAAAGAAAATTTGTCGAAAAAGAAAAAGAATTTGTTTCTAAAAGGAAAAAGAAAAATGATCATATATCTCACCATGCTTTACATACCACCTTGAAAAACACCTAGAGGGGGGGGGGGGTGAATAGGTGTGAATGCTAATCTAATGATCTTTTTAAACTTTAATTAAATGAGTGATGCAACGATCTCTCAAAACACGACTAAGAGCCGAATACCCCTTGCGAGGTTCTGAACTCCTTCCTCCCAATTCCCCTAGATATGGGTTAGAGGTGCGCAATGCAACCGTGTTGTATGAGATATGATCGAACAAGTAAAGGATGAAATGCTATGATGAAATACACACAAGCAATATAGCAAGTAAAGTGAACAAGACAAGATTGCACAAGTAAAGGGTTAGTTCTCAAGCAAATAATTCAAGACAATATAAAGCAAGAGAAATTGTAAGCAAGAATAACGCAAAGGCAATCGCAAACAAGATGATTTGTTTCGAGGTTCGAGCACACTTGCTCTAGTCCCCGCCTTCACCTCCGTGAAGGGTTTCCACTATCCACCGAGGATGCCTTTACAATTTGGTCTACCGAAGACCGAGCACCGAGCTCCACCGAGTACAAATGACCTCTACCGAAGAGGTTGCTCCACAAGGAAAGGATTACAAGAACCAAGTGATCACAACAAGATCACTACACTATTCCTCAAACTCTTTTACAAACACTCTCACTTGAATTACAACTTCACTATAGAATGAGTATTGGATTTTTGGCTCTATGAAGTGTGGTGAGAAAAACTTCAGTTGTAGAGTGATATTAGCAATCAAACACAACTGAAAAACTAGCTCAAAAAGAATTGAAATGAAAGCTTTAAACTCTTTTCTTTTCTCTTTTGAAAACAATGCAAACTTGAGGATTTTTCTTAGTGAAAAGCAAGAGAGACTTCTCCTCTATTATAGGGTTAGAAAATAGGTTAAAAACAATTTCTTTTTGTCTTATTTTCTCTGAAAAAGTTCCCCAACAACTCTCCAAAAATCTGTTAAAGCTGAAAATAAAAACAGTTTTTCAGAACTGCCCAAAGAGGAAAGAGCCGTTAGGCTTGTTGCAGGCCTGGCGGTCGACCGGTCCGGTCGACCGCCAGCACAGCTGCAAAGAGCCGTTGGCGCCCGGTCGACCGGTCCGGTCGACCGTCCCAAAAGAGGAAACACAGTTTCCTTCTTCCGGTCGACCGGTTCGGTCGACCGAAATAACCCGAGAGCAATTTGCTCTCCATCGGTCGACCGGTTCGGTCGACCGACAGACATGCACGAACAGTGCATGTCCAGACACATCTCCGGTCGACCGGGCCGGTCGACCGAAGTTGCCTGAAACAGAAAAACTGGGCTGTTTTGAGTTAGAAAAATTTTGAAAAATATTTTAAAAATACATATAGCTAAGTATTATGCAGAAAATAGTTTATACACATGTTTTAAACAAGATTTTCAAGATTAAAGCTTTTGGTACATGTATATATAAACTAAGGCATAAAACTTAGAAAAACCATTTTCAAAACATAGAAAATATATGAAACAAGTGTGTGTGCAAATCCTAGAGCCAAATTTCATATACTCAAACTTTAACATTCTATTTCTTACAATGATTCTAAGACTTCAAGATCTCCAATAGGCTTCTTCATATGATCTTCAATACTTGTTCCTTGAGCCCAATTTGAGTTGACTTGAGTCCAAATCCTTGTATTTCTGAGAGAAGACTTCTAGAATGAATAGAAATCTGAAACACACTTAAACAACAAATGTTATTAGTACAAATAACTAATATGTTTTGTAATCATCAAAATACACTAATCATGGGTGATTGTAACCTTGGGCCAACAATCTCCCCCTTTTTGATGATGACAAAACATATAGGTTATTTTAAATAAACATGGAAGAGGAGTTTGAAAAACTCCCCCTCAAATAATGCTATGTATAAAAAATTTGACTATGGAAGCACAATACATAAAGCATTCAATGTACAAAAGTTTTGTCAAAAACTTAAATAAACAAACTTTTATTTTTTTCATAAAATAAAACTCAAATGATATCAAACTAAACTTATTCTCCCCCTTTTTGTCATACATCAAAAAGGGTTAAAATACCAATTGAAAAATTTTTATTTTTAAGAATGTATAATGCAAACAATCAACTCACCACAAATAAATGAAAATCTAGCATAGTCTAAAGGTTTAGTAAAAATATCGGCAAGTTGAAAATCGGTAGAAACATAATCAATATCAATATCACCTTTCTCATAATGATCTCTAAGAAAGTGATACCTAATGTCAATGTGTTTGGTTTTACTATGTTGATTTGCATTCTTTGTCATGTGAATAGTACTAGTATTATCACAAAATATTTTAACATGATCAAAGTGTAAATCATAGTCAAGGAGAGTATGTTTCATCCAAAGAACTTGTGCACAACAAGCTCCGGCCGCAACATACTCCGCCTCGGCGGTTGATAGGGCTACCGAATTTTGCTTTTTGGAAGACCAAGATACAAGACAATTACCTAAGAATTGACATGTTCCACTTGTGCTCTTCCTATCTACCCTACAACCCGCATAGTCGGCATCCGAAAAACTCTTCATTTCAAATAATCCGGTTTTAGGATACCACAAACCCATTTCAATAGTGCCCTTAAGGTATCTAATTATGCGTTTAACCGCAATTATGTGAGATTCTTTAGGACAAGATTGAAAACGTGCACAAAGACAAACGGAAAACATAATATCCGGCCTACTAGCCGTCAAATAAAGCAAGCTACCAATCATGCTTCTATAAAGTTTAATGTCTACACTTTTACCTTGTTCATCCTTGTCAAGCTTTGTAGTTGTTGCCATGGGAGTTTTGCTTACTTTCGATCCTTCAAGCCCAAACCTTTTGATTAGTTCCTTTGTGTACTTGGCTTGATTGATGAAGATCCCATCCTTCTTTTGCTTGATTTGGAGTCCAAGGAAATAGTTGAGTTCCCCCATCATAGACATTTCGAATTCATCCTTCATGCATGATTCAAAAGCTTTGCAAAGAGATTCATTAGTAGAACCAAAAATAATATCATCCACATAAATTTGCACAATAAGAATATCTTTTTCTACATGTTTTGTAAATAAGGTTGTGTCAATTTTTCCTTTCTTAAAACCATTTGAAGTTAAAAATGAAGAAAGTCTTTCATACCAAGCCCTAGGGGCTTGTTTTAAACCATAAAGAGCTTTATCTAATTTAAAAACAAAATCCGGATGTGTAGGATCAACAAACCGGGGGGTTGTTCAACATACACCTCCTCATCAATAAATCCATTTAGAAAAGCACTTTTAACATCCATTTGAAATAATTTGAAATCTTTATATGAGGCAAATGCTAGTGTCATCCGTATGGCTTCAAGCCGTGCTACGGGTGCAAAGGTTTCTTCAAAATCGATTCCTTCGATTTGAGTGTAACCTTGGGCAACTAACCTAGCCTTGTTTCTAACTACATTACCCGATTCATCCAACTTGTTCTTAAAGATCCACTTAGTACCAATTGTTGGTCTATCGTGGGGCCTAGGAACAAGGTGCCAAACTTGGTTGCGCTTAAATTGATTGAGCTCCTCTTGCATGGCTAGCAACCAATATGAATCGGCCTCGGCTTCGAGAACATTTTTGGGTTTAATATGAGAAATGAATGCATAGTTACCACAATAGTCATGAAGTCTAGAGCGAGTGGTTACCCCTTTTGATACTTCACCTATGACGAGGTCCTTGGGATGATGTGGATTGTATCTCCAATCCTTTGGTAGTGGTTGAGTAGGCTCCACCTCATGTGTTTGATGTTCATTTCCTTGTGCCTCTTCCACTTTAGCTTTGCTTCCTTCATCATCCTTTGGTTTGTCTCCCATAGTAGAAGCATCCTCCAAGGTCACTTTCTCCAAACCTTCATCCAATGCATCTATTTCTACAACATTCTTAACAAACTTGTTAGATTCCTCAAACTTAACATGAATAGACTCTTCAATAGTCAATGATGATCTAATGAAAACTCTATAAGCCTTACTAGTATTTGAGTAACCTACAAAAATAGCCTCATAAGATTTAGGATCAAATTTCCTAAATTATCTTTTGTGTTTAAAACAAAATATTTGCATCCAAAAACTTTAAATAGGAAACATTAGGTTTTCTAGAAAAATACATTTCAAAAGAAGTTTTAGTAGTATTTTTACATAAGAAAACACGATTTGATATGTAGCATGAAGTATTAACGGCCTCGGCCCACAAATAATGTGGTAGACCGTATTCACTAAGCATTGTCCTAGCCATCTCTTGTAATGTTCTATTTTTCCGTTCAACTACTCCATTTTGTTGTGGAGTTCTAGGACAAGATAGTTCATGCTTTATTCCATGTTCATCACAAAAAGTGGTAAAGGGTTGGTTAATGAATTCACCTCCTCTATCACTTCTTATTCTCAAAATCGAAACATCTTTTTCTTTTTCAACTCTTTTCTTAAAAGTTTAGAAATACAAAAATGCTTGGCTTTTATGTTCAAGAAAGAAAACCCAAGTAAACCTTGAAAAATCATCAACCAAAACATAAGCAAATCTATTCCCACTTAGACTTTTGGTTTGTGTAGGGCCAAAAAGATCCATATGGATTAACTCCAAAGGACGTGATGTCATGATATCCTTAATTGACTTGAAAGAAGACTTAGTTTGTTTCCCAAATTGACATGCGTCACAAACTCGGTCCTTTTCAAAATTCAAGCAAGGAATACCTTTCACCATTTCCTTTGTATTTAACCTAGAAATGTGATCAAAAGAAATATGCCCTAATCTCCTATGCCACAACCAAGAGTCATCATCGAGGGCTTTCAAACAAGTAATATTACAAGACATATTTAACATATCAATCATATAAACATTACTTTCACGAAAACCGGAAAACACACAAACATTAGAAGTTCTATCAATAACTTTACAAGCAACATTATCAAAAACAATATCAAAACCTTTATCACAAAGTTGACTAACACTCAAGAGATTATGCTTGAGGCCATCAACTAAAACTACATTTTCAATTAAAGGAGAGGTGCCAAGTTTTACATTACCAATACCGATGATTTTACCCTTGGCGTCATCTCCGAAGGTGATGGTGCCACCTTCATGATATCTTGATAGGGTTGCAAAGTTGTTGATGTCCCAAGTCATGTGCCTTGAGCAACCGCTATCAAGATACCACAATCCTCTACGTCGTTGGGATTTGGAAAGTACCTACATCATTTAACATAATTGTTGATTTTGGTACCCAAACTTTCTTGGGTCCTTGAAAGTTAGTGCCTCGAACCCAAACATTATGACGTGATATGTTTAATCTATCATAGCAAAAATTGGCTAAGTGCCCTTTCCGTCCACAATGTGAACATGAGAACACTCTACCATACATGAATGCATGATGTGTATGTGTAGTGTGAGCATGTTTTGGGGTTTTGCCATGTTGTTTAGGTTGTGTAGCATGAACATGAACATGAGCATGAGCATTTTTCTTTGGGGCTTGTTTCTTAGGAAACATAGCCTCAATTTTCTTTTTGTTAAACTCACAATCTTTCAAAACAACACTTAATGAGTCTAATCTTTCCTTAAGCATAGAAACTTCATTTGAATCAATTAGTGGGGCCTTACCTTTGCAAGAAATCTTATATTTTTCAAAATCATTTTTGGTAGTGGCCAAAGTGGAAACCAAATCATCTTTTTCTTTTGTAAGAGTGAAAACTTGAAGACTTAAAGATTCATTATCCTTTTTCATTTTAAGATACTTTTTCTTTAAGAAATCATAGTTTTGTGACAACTCAACAAAAGCTTCTTCTAACACATCCATAGAAAGTTCATTATCATGAGAAGGGGAAGAGGTTACCTTGCTTGTGCCTTCATTAGCCATGAAGCACATGTTGGCGGTATCTATTTCTTCCTCGGATTCGGTCTCTGAATCCCAAGTTGCCTTCATAGCCTTCTTCTTGTAGGGCTTCTTTGATGTGGAGGGCTTAGCTTTGTCCGGACATTCCGCAACAATGTGTCCGGGCTTTTGGCAATTGAAACAAGTGATCTTTCTTTCTACTTTGCCTCCTTGCCATCTTCTTCTACCTTGGTACTTTGCCTTGTTGTACATCCTCCGGACATTCTTAACAAGGAGTGAGAGCTCCTCATCATCTTCTTCTTCATCGTCTTCATCGGAGTGTGTAGCTTGACTCTTGAAGGCGATGGTCTTCTTTTGGAAGGAGCCATATCCTCCCTTGCTTTCCTTTCCATCTCATGGGTTTTGAGGTTCCCAATGAGACCTATGAGCTCCATCTCTTCATTGTCGTTGAGTTCCTTCAAGGTTGTGGCTTTAACTTCCATGAAGGAGGAAGAGCTCGGATGATCTTCCTTACTCTTTGATCATTGTTGATATCTTCACCTAAAGAAGAGAGTCCATTAGTAATCTTTGTAAATCTTGTAACCATATCATCTATGGTTTCATTTTCTTGCATGCTAAATGTTTCATATTGAGACCGAAGAAGGTCAATCTTAGCCTTCTTTACTTGTGAGGTCCCCTCATGAGTGACTATCAAGTGTGACCAAATCTCAAATGCGGATTTGCAATGGATAACCCTAGAAATGTCATCATCATTAAGGGCTTGAAGAAGTGCATAGTGAGCTTTGGCATTGGCATCGAATTCCTTAGTCTCTATTTCGGACCAAGTGGATTCGTCACCGGGGGGTACACTAAAGGACTTAGTCACGGCCTTTGCAACTCGGCTACCTAGAGATTGCAAAAACACGGTCATCTTAACTTTCCATATGGGAAAGTTAAGTCCATCAAATTTAGGAGGGGTCTTAATTCCATCGGCCATTTTTTACTATATGAAAATGAATGAAATGATTAGCAAATTAGGATCTTCTCTAAGGTGGTTAAACCAAATCCTAGAGTCCAAGTTCTGATACCAATTGAAAAACACCTAGAGGGGGGGTGAATAGGTGTGAATGCTAATCTAATGATCTTTTTAAACTTTAATTAAATGAGTGATGCAACGATCTCTCAAAACACGACTAAGAGCCGAATACCCCTTGCGAGGTTCTGAACTCCTTCCTCCCAATTCCCCTAGATATGGGTTAGAGGTGCGCAATGCAACCGTGTTGTATGAGATATGATCGAACAAGTAAAGGATGAAATGCTATGATGAAATACACACAAGCAATATAGCAAGTAAAGTGAACAAGACAAGATTGCACAAGTAAAGGGTTAGTTCTCAAGCAAATAATTCAAGACAATATAAAGCAAGAGAAATTGTAAGCAAGAATAACTCAAAGGCAATCGCAAACAAGATGATTTGTTTCGAGGTTCGAGCACACTTGCTCTAGTCCCCGCCTTCACCTCCGTGAAGGGTTTCCACTATCCACCGAGGATGCCTTTACAATTTGGTCTACCGAAGACCGAGCACCGAGCTCCACCGAGTACAAATGACCTCTACCGAAGAGGTTGCTCCACAAGGAAAGGATTACAAGAACCAAGTGATCACAACAAGATCACTACACTATTTCTCAAACTCTTTTACAAACACTCTCACTTGAATTACAACTTCACTATAGAATGAGTATTGGATTTTTGGCTCTATGAAGTGTGGTGAGAAAAACTTCAGTTGTAGAGTGATATTAGCAATCAAACACAACTGAAAAACTAGCTCAAAAAGAATTGAAATGAAAGCTTTAAACTCTTTTCTTTTCTCTTTTGAAAACAATGCAAACTTGAGGATTTTTCTTAGTGAAAAGCAAGAGAGACTTCTCCTCTATTTATAGGGTTAGAAAATAGGTTAAAAACAATTTCTTTTTGTCTTATTTTCTCTGAAAAAGTTCCCCAACAACTCTCCAAAAATCTGTTAAAGCTAAAAATAAAAACAGTTTTTCAGAACATCCCAAAGAGGAAAGAGCCGTTAGGCTTGTTGCAGGCCTGGCGGTCGACCGGTCCGGTCGACCGCCAGCACAGCTGCAAAGAGCCGTTGGCGCCCGGTCGACCGGTCCGGTCGACCGTCCCAAAAGAGGAAACACAGTTTCCTTCTTCCGGTCGACCGGTTCGGTCGACCGAAATAACCCGAGAGCAATTTGCTCTCCATCGGTCGACCGGTTCGGTCGACCGACAGACATGCACGAACAGTGCATGTCCAGACACATCTCCGGTCGACCGGGCCGGTCGACCGAAGTTGCCTGAAACAGAAAAACTGGGCTGTTTTGAGTTAGAAAAATTTTGAAAAATATTTTAAAAATACATATAGCTAAGTATTATGCAGAAAATAGTTTATACACATGTTTTAAACAAGATTTTCAAGATTAAAGCTTTTGGTACATGTATATATAAACTAAGGCATAAAACTTAGAAAAACCATTTTCAAAACATAGAAAATATATGAAACAAGTGTGTGTGCAAATCCTAGAGCCAAATTTCATATACTCAAACTTTAACATTCTATTTCTTACAATGATTCTAAGACTTCAAGATCTTCAATAGGCTTCTTCATATGATCTTCAATACTTGTTCCTTGAGCCCAATTTGAGTTGACTTGAGTCCAAATCCTTGTATTTGTGAGAGAAGACTTCTAGAATGAATAGAAATCTGAAACACACTTAAACAACAAATGTTATTAGTACAAATAACTAATATGTTTTGTAATCATCAAAATACACTAATCATGGGTGATTGTAACCTTGGGCCAACACACCTCTAGTGAGATTAATGTTTTGAAAAATAAGATTAATAATTTGAGTTCAACCTTGAACTCTTGTGCATTCAATCATACTAGATTGGAGTCCATGTTTTCTAAGAAACAAACTCCACATGTTCATGCACATCCACATCATGCTTATGATGCACACCATGCTAACACCCACACTCATAAGCATACTAAGGTGTACATATGTACACATTGTGGCCGCAAAGGCCATTTAGCAAAATATTGTTATGATAGATTAGATCATTTTAATTTTGCTAAAATAAGAATTTTGGGTGCCTTACAACAAGACTAACCCCAAAGGACCCAAGAAAATATGGGTACCAAAACCCCCACCTTTTGCTTATGATGTAGGTGAGGGCTCTCACAAAACGTGAGAGAATTGGTGCCTTGGTAGTGGATGCAATGGACTTTATGAGCACATCTTAGACGCATCGCTATCAAGGAGTTTTGGTGGGACAACCACCATATTTGGAGCTTTGGAGTTGGTAACAATTTCTAAACTCCTACTTTTATGTTCATGCTTGTTCATTCATAATATTCATAGCATGTTCATGTTTTATGATTTGTGTGCTTCATGTGGTATTTACATGCTTAGATGTAGAATGTGTCAAACTTGCATGTATACATATAGTGAATTACAATTGATTCATATATATTGAACTTCATGCTCATTTGTATCCACTATATGCATATGTATAGACTAGTTTTGATGATTCTCTTTTATACATGTTTTTGCCTTATTTTTATGCTTTACTTCATGTATATGTATTTTAATTCAAATCTAATAAATATACATGTATACCCGTGAGTCTCTTGCCTTCATGCAAATACATTTGATAGACTCTTTTATATTTGGGATATGTATGTGTATTGTTAAGGATTGGATTAATCATACATATACCATGAAGATTAGTGTTTTGATGAAAAATGATTTTTCGTATTTTTGTAAAATCTTTTTGAGCTTCATTGACTATTTTCATAAAAATACTATTTACATGATCATTTAACACTCACACTTTTATTAAAAACATTTTGAGCCTTATAGACCATGAGTGCTTAAATTTTTTGTGTATCTAGTTATGTTTATGAAAAACATATGATTTGATGTTATTTGAAGGATCTTTAACTAGTTATTCAAAAACAATTTATACTAGTTATTTATTCTTCAAAAAATTTTAAGATTTCCACATGATTCTATTTTTCTAAAAGATTTGATGCTTCATGATTTGAATATTAGTTTATATGTTAGTTTTTGTCAACACTAGGATTTATGCTTGTACATATCGTGGGCCACAAATAAATCTATTTATATTTGTGCTTGAATGCTTATTTGAACCCATGAAATGTGCTTGTATTGCTTGGTTTTGATGATACATACATCTTTAAACTTATATTCCCACTTCTTGGATTTGATTTATGATCATGTGTTTTTCATTTCATGTATATGTGTATTTTGCCAAACTTTAAAATATACATGTATACCTCTTGAGTCATTTGCCTTTAATGCAAATCTATTTATATGGACTCAATTGTATTTAAGAGATATATATGTATACTTAATGTGTTGTCAAAATATACATATATCTTGAAATATAAATTTTGTTTTTAATAAAAAAATGTGTGATGATTTAAAGGAATATTGAGACTAATTGACATTTTTGCTTTATTCCTTGATTGAAGGATTTCGTACTAGTTTTAAAATATTTCATATTAACTAGTGCAATCTCTTCATATGATAGAGTATATGATAAGCTTACTCGTCAATTGGTATCATTGGATATTTTCAATTGGTATCAATATGATTTTATATACTCGTATTTTGATTGTATGTATGAATGCTTTCAAATTTAAATTATATCAATTTCTATTGGTATTATCTTTTCATACATATATGTGATCTACTTGCTAAGCTTAATTCAACTTTCAATTGGTAATTCTTAAAGCTTATGCAATATGTTTTCAAATTTGATATCAAAATAAAAAAATAAAAATATGTTGATTTGATATCTCAAAATGTGTTTTATTAAGTAAGTTCAAAATTTTAAAGAAAAATTCAAAATGTTTGATTTGTATTTCCTATATGCAAGGAGAGCTTAACATCTCTCTTACATATGGATTCATGTTGAATATATTATAAATTGAGGAGCTTGACAACTCTTCTTTATATGATATACGTGTGTAGGGGGAGCTTCACATCTCCTCTTATGCATTACATAATATGTGTTATGTGAGTTAGGGCTTGTCATTCCTTCTTCATGTAATGCATATGTGTAGGAAAGTTAACTTAGCATCTTCCTCTTCATGAATGTATATCGCATATAAATCCTTATTGATTGATTTGTATCACCCCTTCTTGATCTCTTTGTTTTTGACAAAAAGGGGGAGTAAAATTTGTTTGATTTGATTTTACTTTGAACCCTTTGTTGATGAGTGACAAAAAGGGAGAGAAGTATTTGAGTATATATGCATGTTTTCATTGCTTAAGGGGGAGTAGTATTTGTCTTCCTTGTTAATTATGCATATATTTTTGTATTGCAAATAGGAGAAAAAGATTTTGTATTATGCTTGTTGCATGTTTTATTTCCACATTTGCATACATATTTATGAGCTTTATTGTCATATCTTATTATTTATGTCTATGCATGAGTTAAGGGGGAGCTTCCTTGAAGCTTTACTTTAATCCATGCATATATAACCTCATGAGTTTTGTCATCATCAAAAAGGGGGAGATTGTTGGCCCAAAGGCCTATCACCCTAGTTTTGATGATGATCAACTCATGAAGTTATGTTTACTAATGATCTTGTGTTTAATTAGTGACAGATTCATTATCAAGATCTTAGTAGGTGCATAGCTCAACAAAGGATAAAATGTCAAGATTTGGAGCTAGCACGGTGTGATCCAAGGAGCTTTTGGATCAAGCTTGGACCAAGTCAAGAAGATGAGAAGCCTTCAAGTGAAGACTTCAAGAAGATCAAGACTTGTGTCTAGGTATAAGATTTAGTTTTTGTTTTAGTTAAAAAATGTAAAGGATAGATAGTTGGTGGATTGCTCAAGTATACCATGCACACACACTCTTGATTTAGTTTGTTTTCATAAAAGATTTTAACCAAAAACCAAAATAGTATTTCAAGTGAATTTGGTATTTCATTTACATATGTTTAAACCAAAACCTTATTTAGAGCTTAATGTCAAAAACATATACATTTCATCTTGATTGTGTAATGGATCATATCCATACACACTATGCCTTAAAAGTATATCTTATTTTTGTATTTGATGAAGATTTGAAAAAACAAAGTTTAGAAAACATGTTTTGGAAAATACAGTTTTTATCTTGAGCCAAATATTTTCAAGTTACAAAAATAGTCCAATCTTTTATAACATGCCTTGATTTTGTCCAAGCATGTTTGTATATTAAAGTATATTGGTAAAACTATTTTTGTAGATTTTTTAGTATTTTATGGGATTTTATATGAGCCAAAAAGACAAATTTTTTGATCCCAGAAAAACTGTTTTCATGCTTCAGCTAGTCGACTTATACTAGCTTATAAGTCGACTAACCCTGAAGTCGGTCGACCGGGTCGGTCGACCGACGTGCACAAACGTGCACGCCTTTGTGTACTGGTGGACGGTCGACCGTGCCGGTCGACCGCTCCAGAGAGCAGTGCTCTCTGGAAAGTTCGGCTGACCGCACCGGTCGACCGTGGCTCCAACGGTCAAAAATCCGACCGTTGGCGGTCGACCGGGCCGGTCGACCGGCAGTACTGACAGATCCCAACGGCTAGTTTTCTGGCAGCCTATAAATTGGGGGTCTTGTCATTGTTTTGCCATAAGATTTTGGAGTCTCTTAGAGCCAGTTTTTCCCAGACTTTTAAAGGGTTTTCTCCACAAAATAGAGAGCAAATATTTCCTATCTAAAGGGAAGTTTTATCAAGAGTGTTAAAAGAAAGTCTTTGAGTTTTCCTCCACCTTTCACATCCTTATTTTTCTCACACCACACTTGAGCATCCATTGATTATTCATCCTATAGGTGTGTTGTAGTGAGAGCTTTTATTGGTGATCAAGTGTTTAGATCACCAAGAGATCATTTCTTGTACTTTGAGGAGGCGGACGTGTGTGTCCGCGTTGTTTCGAGTTCGGGTGCGAACTTGTTGTACGAGGTGCGGCCTCGGCGAGCCGGTGGGCTTGCGGTGTGTACGGGACTAGGGAGTCCGAGGGCTTGTAGGTGTTGCAGCACCGAGGAGAGATCCATTGGGATCTTGCATAGTGGAAATCCTTCGTGTGTCGAAGGCGGGGATGTAGAGCAAGTGTGCTCGAACCTCAAAACATACCTTTGTGTTTGCGATTGCCTTCTCTCTCTCTCTCTCTCCCTTGTTTATATCTTGCATTCAATTATTATCTATCTTTATATGCTTGATATATTCATTGTGCTTAATTGATATACTTGTGTGGGATTGTTGACTAACACTTGTATTCAACCAAGAGAGCCAAAGCGGCACCTCAACCCATTCAAGGGGAATCTAGAGGAGTTTGTCCAGAGCCCTTCACAGGGAATTTGGCAACACTCTTGTGTTATACATAGTGTTTAGTGTAAAAGATTTAATTAGGTCATAATTGTTTTTAGCTTCCGCATTATTTGCATCATTTGCCATTAAGTGACCATAAGATTAGCCATCACCTATTCATCCCCCCCTCTAGGTGAACCTACACAAAAGACAGAGGCTCGCCCACTTGGCTGTTCGGAGTCAGCCTAGACAGTTTTTCACCTTGATGACCACTCTAGTGAGTCAACAGCCTATATCAAATCCTACTGACGGCTATGAGGGAAAGATAGCTCCCGCAGCTATCCCTCGGGGAGCCCTTTGAAAGATAGAGAGCCTAGACATGTTTTCACCTTGATGGCCACTCGAGTGAGCTAATAGCCTATATCAGGTTCTATCCTGACGACTATGAGGGAAAGACAGCCCCCATGACTATCTCCCGGGGAGCCCACTGAAAGACAGAGGCTCGCCCACTTGGACTGCTAGGAGTCGGCCTAAACAGGTTTTCTCCTTGACGAACACTCGAGTGAGTCAACAACCTATATCGGGTACCTGACAGCTATGAGGGAAAGACAGCCCCCGCATCTATCCCTCCGGGAGCCCACTGAAAGACAGAGGCTCGCCCACTTGGGCTGCTCGGAGTCAGCCCAGACAGGTTTTCACCTTGACGGCCACTCGACTGAGTCAACAGCCTATAACAGATCCTACCCTGATGGCTTTAAGGGAAAGACAGCCCCCGCAGCTATCCCTCGGGGAGCCCCATGAAAGCTGGAGGCACGCCCACTTGGGCTGCTCGGAGTCAGCCTAGACAGGTTTTCACCTTGACGACCACTCGAGTGAGTCAATAACATATATTGGGTCCTACCCTGACGGCTATGAATGAAAGATAGCCCCTGCGACTATCCCTCAGGGAGTCCACTGAAAGACAAAGGCTCACCCACTTGGGCTGATCTGAGTCAGCCTAGACAGGTTTTCACCTTGACGGCCACTCGAGTGTGTTAACAGCCTATATCAGGTCCTACTTTGATGACTATAAGAGAAAGATAGCCCCCCACGGCTATCCCTCAGGGAGCCCACTGAAAGACGGGGCTCGCCAACTTGGACTGCTTGGAGTCAGCCTAGACAAGTTTTCACCTTGACGGCCACTCGAGTGAGTCAACAACCTATTTTGGGTCCTACCCTGAGGGCTATGAGGGAAAGACAACCCCCACGGCTATCCCTCGGGGAGCCTACTAAAAGACGGAGGCTCGCCCACTTGGGCTGCTCGGAGTCAGCCTAGATAGATTTTCACCTTGACGACCACTCGCACGAATCAACAGTATATACCGGGTCCTACCCTAATGGTTCTCTACAAATAAAAACACAAGGCATCACACGGGAGCATCAAAACAACAATTTAGCCCATAAAAATGGATGACACATCTCAGCACCACACTCATCCATACAAAAGTGGGCTAGTCCCGTCGTTCACGCCTGTGATCACTTCCCCGGTCCGTCCACCCTCTCAGAGCTCTCTCATGCCAACTACCAGAGCTCTCATCATGGTCAGATGATCTTCCAGACTGACGACCCGACCCTCTGTGTTGGAAGATAGGACCCTCGGGGCTTCAGTTCTCGATCTCAAGCCGTACGCCGACACCCTCTACTCGGACGACTGATCTGAGGGTTATGACCTCGGAATGCAGCTTCTGCGCCTCTTCTAACAATGCTCCATGAACAAGCCAAAGATCATCATAATGATCCGATTGGCGTGAGACCTTAGCTCTCAACTCCTCCACCACCTTGTCACGGCAAGCTACTCTGGACGGTTTGGAGCTTACGTTTGAGCGCCAGCTTCTCGGAACAGCCCATGTCGACCTGCTTCCGAAGTGAAAGGATCTCCGACTAGGCAGAATCTATCCTCTCATGAAGATTTGACACATCTTCCAATGCCTTCTGCAACTCCAAAAGCCAGTTCAAAAGCTTCTCTTCAAGCTCAACCTTCTTTTTTCTCAACGAGGAACTCGCCTCTAGCAGTTCATGATCCTTTTTAAGGACGTCATCCACTCTCTTCTTATGATCAACCACAATCGTATTATGAGCAATTAGCTTAAGATTCAGCTGTGAGGTTAAGAAGTCGAGCACCTTGAGCTCTATGGGGCGAGAAAACCCAGAATTCCCGAGAACTGCCCATGATCACTTTCTCCTACCAGACATTTAAGGAGTCCAACAACGATCCAGGCTCATCATCCAGGCCTATTTTCACCTCCGCCTCTCTTCTCTGAGGCCCAGACCCCTTGATCTCCTCGGGTGGCTCCTTGCTCGAAGCACGAACCTCCTCAAAACTTAAGAGAGCAGAAGATATTCCCAACTTTCGGAAGCTCTCCCTCAGACTACCGACCACTGAGCCTGAAGATGAACAGAAGTTTGTTGGACCCGCATCAGCGATGGCCTTAAAACACAAAGGGAATAAGATGTTCAAAAAGAGGTAAAACCCAGAGACCCAACTATTTCTTTTCAAAAGATTACACTAGATCTTTACAATCAATGGTAGAAAAATCAAAGAAGACAAACTCTCAATCACTCACTTGACCTTTGCATTTCTGAGAGGCCTCAGAAGTAGCAGCTAGAAGAGCCGCCTCCTCGACGGCAGCCTGGGTCACCTGCCCAAGATCGGGAGCAGCCGGCGGAAGGCCCATCGCCGGAAGCACATCATCACCGGACAGAGTATTTGGAGAGGTCTCCACGATCATAACGAAGGAAACATTGGTCACCCACTCTGCGTCAGACGCGGTCGGCAAGGGGTCCGATATCAGGGGCACTGCATCCCTAGATGGAGGGTTTTGAGAGGCCTCCACCTCGGCAGTGTGGGTAGCGTCGCTCTCAAGTGGATTCTGACCTCCCCCTTAGGAAGGTCCCAATATCAAGCTAGTACTTTGGAGGCACCCCACGCTTCCCGTCTTCGTACTCCTCTTTATACTTTTTGAATTTAAACACCTTCAACGTGTGATGGCAATCAATTATAGCCTCTTGCTTACATGCTTCTGTTTCATCATGGGCAATCTGTGCCCGACTCAAGTCATCTTTAAGGCACTCCATTGTCTCTTCAAAAGCGTCTTGTTCGGACCCCATGGTAGCTTCCACCCCTTTTGCATGCTGATACATCTCCTCAAGGGCTTGCTGAGTAGCCAGCAGTACATACTTTTTTGTTACAGCTCAGAGTCCTTCTCTAACATCTCCGAACCCTTCTTCCCTAGCTCTTATTGACTCGAGCGAACTGTCACCTCGTGGCATAAATCCACTTTGAGCTGACTGATCTCCTCGATCGCCGTCTTCCCCAAGGCACTAAGCCTCTCCATCTCTCGGCGCAAGTCAGCAACCTTGCCCTCTTTCGCCTTCAGGGCGTCCCTTTGATCATCCAGTAACTCCGAGATAAGTACCGAGTTTTGAAAAGAAAACCAAAGTTAGAAGTCGCATAGGCAGATAATGATAGACAAAGTCATCGCACAACTTACTCTGGAGGTCTCGTTCTTTATGTCTTTGCTCCTTCAAGGGAAGGGCCTTGAGTTCCTCAATCCCTCCGAGGAAATCGCTATACCCGAGGGCCACCTCGATAGCCCCCTTTCGGAGGAACAATACTAATTTAGGATTAGCACCGGTCTACCCCACAGACACCTCGAAAGACTGTGTGGCAGCCCTCGAGGAGCCAATGCCACCGATGATCCTTGCACCATTCGCTGCAGAAAGATGCCCAGTAGTGTCCACCCTCTCAACCCTTTGGGAAGACTCAAGCTCGCGTCTTTCAAAGTACGGAGTGTCACCGCCTCAGTCCTATCCTCGGGGAGCAACGTAGTAGTAGAAAGCCCTGCAGGCACCGCCGAAGCCTTACCCGCAACCTCTTTTATGGCCTCGAGGGCGGGCGAAGTCCCCTGAGCACCTGCCACATGATCGGAGGACCTAACCCGATCATCCTCGACAACAGAGGGCCACTCTATGGGTGAGCACAGGAGAGTGATTGTGGCTTCGAGCAAGTCCATCATTCCCTCATCATCAGACTCATCGAACTGAAATCGGCGCTTCTTCTGCAAAAGAAAGCTAAGCATCGAGTATAATTTCCCAAATAGAAAACTAAAGAAATCAGGAATATACCTCTGGTTACGGAGGGCGCGAAGACGGAGCAAGTGTTCTCTTCTTCTTATCAGAGGCATTCTTCCTTCTGACTTTTGGCTTTCTGAGACTAACGCCCGGTTGGCTCACCCCACGGGTAGACTCTGTCTTGGAGTCGGGATTGCTCTCCTCCTGAACAAACTCTTCAAGTTCAGGGGCGAACTGACTCTACCCGACGCAGGCAGGCACCCTCAGAATAATGGGCAAAATCGGAGGTCTGTCCGGTTTCAACAACCAACTTCAATTACATTTATTAAAGTCGAAGGCTGTCAACTTTCTCAACTTTGCCTTAATATCGGCAGTTGGCAAGTGTAGGCTGTCTAAAAATCACTGAAGATAAGTCATCAAAAAGCAGAATCTAAAGTCCAGACGCAAGGCTAATCATCGCTACCAGCGCAGCACCAAGACGCGAGGGTTGAAACCCGCGTCTCAAATGACCAAGACGCGGAGCATTAAAGCCGCATCTCAGCATTACTGCAGTACCAAGACGCAGACTTCAAAGCCCGCGTCTCACGTGAAGCTTGACGCAGAATTTGAAGCTCGCGTTTCTCAAGTATCGCCTCAATGGCAAAATGAGAGGCCTAAAGCCCGCGTCTCGGTTATAACTGCCCTCATTACTGGGTCAATTACTGCCCACGTAATGAGAGAGTTAAACCCCATTATGGAATATTTTTAGGGGACACTTTTACCCCCTGAAACCTCTATAAATAGCCCAGTTTGCTATGGAAGAGGGGTCAGAAAATTTTTGGTCAGAAGAACTTCGGTTGTAAGCCGTAGAAGGACCATGATCTCTAACTAAAAGAAAGAGAGAGCTCAACTCTTCTAACAACTTACTGCGTACAAGTTTGTTTTTTGCCTACAGTCTCTTTGAGATTCTTGTTGGACAGAAGCTGTGTTACTTCGTCCACCATCCAAAGAGAGGATTCCCAAGAGGTCCTGACGTTCACCCGGTCAACGGAAAATAAGATTCACTTTCTATCGCCACATCAAGAACCTGGTATTAAACAAAGGGGAGATTTGAGCTTGAATATCTCCCATCTCTTGTAAAAGGATTATTGATCTGTTGTAATTTTCTTTACGATCAGAAAAAGAATTTACACCTCGATCTTCAATTTCTCCCCACCAAACAAGAGATGGCGACTCCGCTGGGGAACACTTTCTCTACCGATGAGCAAGTCGTGGCGCAAGGTGACGTCACCTACATGGGAAAAGTGATAGAATCACTTATTGTAGAGTTTGACCAGGCAAAGTATGAAGAGTTCCTCTCTTCTGGCTCCAGGAGCCCTAGGGCGCGACAGTATCGCAAGGTCTCCTCAGGGACCCGCTCTCAAGTCCGCTCTGAGATCCCTTCAGATGTGATAGATAAGAAGAGTGCCATGGCAAACCACATCACACATAACACCCGCGTCAACGTCTCCCACGAGACCCGCGAGGTTAGCGTTGCTGATATTCAGCCCGTTCATGCCCATCCTCTTCCTCAGTTCCAAGTTACCAGGGGTTCCCAGCAACCCGTACGGCGTAACCGGAATGCTGAACGTCGACAGAGATGACGCGCTCGTCAACTACAAGAAGCTGGAACAAAAATCGAACCAACAGATACAGGATGCGAAGCTCAAGCCAGCGTCTCTTCTGAGTTACGTCAGATGCGTGAAGTCCGCGTATGGAGACCAAAACGCGAAGCCCAACAGGCTTGCGTTTCTGAGACTCCACTTCCCAAACGCAACGTTCAGCAGCGCGAGGTCCATGCCTCTCATCCAAGACACGAGACCCGCGTCTCTACAGTTACATGCGGGACCCAAAAGCCTGCGTTTCTCAAGCGTCGCTATTTAAATGCGACAATCAGCAACGCAAGGTCCATATCTCTTCTCAACAGAGACGCGAGACCTACATTTTAGAGCCAAAACGTGAGAGCTGCGTCTGTCTTACAGGACGCGAGCTCCGCATCTCAGAGCCCTGCATCTCAGCTTCGCGACGCAAGGATGGCTCTCAGAAGCTGAAAAGCCCTTGACAACAAGGGGCCAATCTCTTTGATCCCCCTCCGACGGACCTAAGAGATTATTTGACAAAGAAAAGGAGTGCTAATCAGATCACACCGTCTTGTTGCTGTGAATGGCTCATCATGGCAATGCTCTCTGAATGCCGCTGCAGCTCACATGCAAGCAAACAGTCAGTATTCAGACGATTGACCTCAACCTCCCGATCAGCCAAGAGGCATCACTCCCACAGAAGGGAAGCCTTCTCTGACATGGAGTACCCTAAAGTCACTGCAAATATGGCAAGCAGAAGTAGGAGAAAACAACCGGCGGTCAGCTCCGACGAATCTGACACGGAACCAGAAGGAGTGTATCGGCATACTCGCACTCGGACTAGTACGGTCGCCCCGATCAACTACAGTGCCCTAGCTCGGGGCATTGAAGTAAATGAATCACACTCTGCCGTTGCAGAATCGCAGGCCTCGAACTCTTCCATAGAGAAGGAAGCCTTTGTGTGCATGACAAATACTCCCGAGGAGACGGCCTGGCGCTTTGAACAACAGGCCCAGGTCCAGAGGGAACAATTCGATATGATTCGTACTCAATAAGAATCTATCGATTTCCTCAAGCAGATGCTTGAACAATTGCTTGAAGACAAGAGGAAGTCAACAGACAAAACTTCTTCTAAGAAGTCTAAAGGTAAACTGAAAGAAGGAGAAAGCTCATCTTCCGTACATATTGAAGAGAAGGAGCAATCTAATTCCGAGTCGTATAAATCCTTATCTAAAGAGGAAGGCAACCCGGAGAATGGGGGCATTCATTCTAAAAGAATGAGTCAATTGGAGCAGGTCTGGAAGCCTTTACCAACCGGAAAGGCCTCCAAGAAGCAGGAGTGGTCCGGCCATATCCGGCCGAGTGGGACCTTATTCCGTACCCTCCTAAGTTCAAAGCTCTGACCTTACAGGCTTTCGACGGCAAAGGGTCACCGAACCAACACATCTACTACTTCAAGTCTCAGACAGGAAATATAGTAGATAACGATACCATCTTGGCACGTTTGTTCATCGACACTCTAAAAGGGCTTGTCTTTGAATGGTTCATGAAACTCCCAGAAGGCTCCAACAAAAACTGGGGTGATTTAGAAAAGCTCTTCCTGACACGCTTTAAGACGACTCAGAAATTACAATGCCCACTCTCCTGGTAACAAAGCAGCAAAAAGGAGAGTCAGTCAAAATATTTGTGGAGAGATTTCAGAATATGGAGCTCCGATGTCCTAGCGGAATGATCCAGGCCACCCTGGTAGAAACATGCCGCCACAATCTACAAACTACACTCCTAGCCCAGATAGGAGTTGCTGAAAGCCACACCTGGAAGCAATTGGTCCAACAAGGTGAACAGGCTGAAGAAATTGTCGCCAGGGTTAAGGCAGAAGAAAACAAACCCAGACCAAAAAGTCAAAACCACGCGCGCCAGAAATATCTTTTCAATCAAAAAGAAAAGATACGTTGGCGACAGAAACAAAATCCCCCGTCAAACCTCAGCTGGCCAGGGGAGGTGGTTCTTCAAGTCAGCCACGTGCCAACAAGCAGTATTCCTTCAAAGACGAGCATGTCGATTCGTTGTTCAAGTTACTTAACAAAAGCAACAGATTGAAGCTTCCTGAAGCTAGACGTCCTGAAGAAGTCGGTAAGTCCGACAATCCTAACTACTGCCTATATCATAGGATTCTAGGGCACCCCACCAAGAGCTGTTACGTCTTCAAAAATATCCTTCAAGCTCTGATCGATGCGGAAGTGTTAAAGCTCCGTCCAGAGTAGAAGAAAGTGACGGCTAATATGACATCATTTTTTCAGTTTGGAAAACAGCCTCCAGCACCGTCCGGAGTGGTTCCCATCCCGAAATGGAAACTAAGAATGATCAATACGGACCCACATCATCAGCAGGAGAAAGGTCTTGTACCTATCCCTACGCCTCAGGGAGAAATTATGTGGGTTCATTCTGACCTTCTAGATGGCCAACAATGGACTACTGTTACCAACAGAAAGTCCAAAGGCAAGGCGAAAGCTTTGTCCTGCAATGTGGTGTGCGCTTCTTCCCGGGAAGCAGAAATCGATGTTCCCTCACTAATCGATTCGAAGGAGGAAACGATCGCCCTTACTGCAGAGATCAATAAACCACTCGTGACAGAAACCAGTTCGGGTCAGTCGTATTTAAAGAAGTACGATGATATGGTGGCAAGCTCTCCTAAACCTACTACAGAGCCAATCAAGCCCTCCGCGAAGCAACTTGTGGAGAAGCAGAAAGAGCTTCAGTTTTTCAAGGCTCTCCCAAAGAACAACGCGAAAGGATCTCCAATACCTTATCGTTTTGACGTTTTGACTCAACTGGCCAATATCCCGGTCAGGATCACCCTCTACGAGCTCCTGAGACTATCAAAGTCAACAAGAGAAGCTCTGAGGGAAGCCCTAGCTGATGCTGAGGTCTTCATGGCCCAGATCCCGGTTGGACCACAGGAGGAAGATGAAGAGGACTGCCTCCATGCCTCTCAAAATGCTCCCTGCATCACCTTCACGCCAGATGACATACAGGTCAAAGGGAGACATGATCGGCCCCTATACTTCACAGGGTACATTGGATCATCTGAAGTAAGCCGCATTCAGGTAGATCCAGGATCCGCGTTGAGCATCATGCCTCGCCGGCTCATGCATCACTTAGGAATCCCCACCCATCGATTGAGCGCCACCCGAACCACCATCTATGGTTTCAACGCTAATGGTACGCACCCAATGGGGAAGATCAAGCTCAAATGCCAGATTGGGGATCTAAGATCTAAAGTGACGAGCTATGTAATTGATGCCGACACTTCGTACAACTTGCTGCTCGGACGACCGTGAATTCATCGTAATTCCATCGTCCCCTCCACTCTCCATCAAGTCATGAAGTACATCGACGGAAGTGGGAATGTCCGAACATTGATTGCCGAAAGGCACCGTTCAAGGGGGTAGAGAACTATTTCACAGACTCCCTCCTGTACCAAGACTCTCTGGAGATGAACAATAACCCATAGCCAGAGGAACCAGACTCTGGTAATGAAACTGACACTGAGTCAGAGGCGGAAGAAGAGTGCATGTGGGGATTAAATCCACTTGTAACGAGCATTAATAAGCTCAATGTTAATAACACCGCCGATGATGTAGGCGAGTGGTATTTAATGAAGAGTTGAATTTGGCTTACCTTTCTGTGTTTGCTTCTGATTCAGTGCCATCAGACACTAGTACCGAGGTGGATAATGACCCTCGGTCGGCAGTGGATGCTCTAACATTATTGCATGTACTAATGAAGTCATCCCTCATAATGTACCAAGATGTCGGTGATGCGCAAGAATCAGTATTCATGGTACCAGCAAGACATAAAGGCCAAAAACCAATTCTTTTTGGAAGAATTAAGTCTGAGTTGATGCCTCGCGAAGACTCAAAAAGCGAGAACGAATCCCCTCAGTTCTTTCATTATGAGCCAAATGTACTCAGAATCATGGAAAACATGGGGTATGATCTAACAAGTGGCCCTGGTTTGAACTTCGACAAAGGAAGAAAAACACTATTTCGATCTTTCATTCCGAAAGGGAAAACCCCTAATTATTATCATCGAACTCGCAGGGGATTGGGCTATGTGTCAATTTCGATCTCATCGGCCTCCGAGTCCGAAGAGTTGTTATATCATAATTACTCATCGGGCATGTCATCGTGGGAGTCGGATGTTAGTATCGATAACATCTTCAGAGAACTTTCAGCAAACATGATTTCAACAAGCCACCTGGAAGACGGAGATGAAGAAATGATCTAGTCTGATACAGATCCTTGGATCAAACACCTAAAACTCTCTGGGATATTCGCTTCGAATAACGCGAACCACCCACAGAAGATAAGGTCACCCAAATCAATCTGGGAGATGAGACTAATCCTAAGCCCATCTTTATAAGCGAAAGCCTATCGCCCTCCGAGAAAGAAGATTTAATATCTCTTGCACAAGAGTATATAGATATTTTCGCTTGAAATTACGAGGACATGCCTGGGCTTGATCCTTGAGTAGCTATGCATCGCCTCAATATTAATTCGGATGCGAAGCCACTCAAACAGTAGCAGCGACGGTTTTGTCCAGAAATAATGGAAGCAATCAAGTCGGAAGTCAAAAAGCTTATAGAATCTGGCTTCATCAGGGAGGAACAACACCCCGATTGGGTAGCTAATATTGTCCCCATCACTAAGAAAAATGGGAAGATCCAGATTTGCATCGATTTTTGTGATCTAAATGAAGCCTGTCCCAAAGATGAATTCCCTCTCCCAATCACGGATGTCATGATTGACAATACGTGCGGGTTTGAACGAATGTCCTTTATAGGTGGATTCTCAGGGTACAATCAAATTAAAATGTACCCTGATGATGAAAACATACTTCTTTCAGGACACTACTGGGGTATATTGCTATACTGTCATGCCCTTCGGACTGAAGAACGCGGGGGCAACATATCAGAGAGTTATGAATGCAATTTTTCACGAACACATGTGTAAAACAGTGGAATGCTACGTTAACGATATTACAGTGAAAAGTCGCACCAAGGGCGACCACATAGCATCTGAAGACAGTTTTTGAAATCATGCGGGCACATCAGTTGAAGATGAACCCCACCAAATCTTTCCTGGGGGTAGCCAGCGGTAAATTCCTAGGGTTTGTGGTGACATCCAAAGGAATTCACCTAGACCCAGAAAAAGTCTGTACCGTCCGAGAGATGCAACCTCTAAGGAATCTCAGGGAGCTTAGAGGATTGCAAGGGCGACTAGCATACATCCGGAGGTTTATCTTAAATCTCTCTGGAAGATGCCAACCCTTCACTAAATTAATGAAAAAGGACATCTCATTCATCTGGGATGATGCTTGCCAACAAGCGTTTGAGAAAATCAAGCAGTACCTCACGCAACCACCTGTCCTTACAGCTCCGGGGTCAGGAAAATCTTTCCTGATATACGTTCGAGCAATGTATTATTCTTTAGGAGCTTTGCTAGCCTAGAATAATGATCAGGGATACGAGCAGGCAATCTACTATCTGAGCAGAATCATGATCGAAGCCGAACATCGGTATAACCCGATCGAAAAGGAATGTTTGGCGTTGGTGTTCGCTGTCTAGAAAATGCGACACTACTTGGTGGACCAAACTATAAATGTTATATCAAAAGTCAACCCTTTGAGGTTACTAATGACGAAGCCATCGTCGCTAAATGGTCGACTGGCAAAATGGGCGATACTGCTCTCCCAATATGAGATGTGTTTTCTACCGCAAAAAGCCGTGAAGGGACAAGCGGTGGTAGATTTTCTGGCTGAACATCCAGATCCGAGAGCGACCGAACTTTACGAGGATCTCCCATACGAAGTCGCTGAAGTTTGTCTGACCCAGACATCTTTTGAAAGACAGATGTGGCAACTTTTCTTCGACAGTGCATCAAAAACAGGTCCGCAAGGGCATGTCGTAGCAGGAGTGGGGGTAGTACTGGTCTCCCCACAGAACTACGTAATCCCTCGTGCATTCTCATTAACCGAGCCATGTTCCAATAATTTAGCGGAATACAATGCCCTCTTGATTGGAATGCAAATCGCCGATGAGATTGGCGTTAAAAATCTCGAAGCATACGGTGACTCTAAACTCATAGTTATCCAAGTTCGCGGAGAGTACGAAGTTAGGCATGAAGACTTAGTACCCTATTTCAATGCAACTATCTCTATGGCCAAAAAGTTTGAAAACTTTTATGTCGACCATGTACCACGCCATCAAAATGTGCATGCAGGTGCACGGGCATCTCTCGCTGCCTCCTTAGCCCTTCCACCTAGAGTAATAGAGAAAATACTTGTCTATAGCTACGACTTGTATTGCCCAAGATTCACTTTTGAAGATCGCCAAAAGCCGACAGGAGATTCTCAAGTCAAAGAAGCTCTAGAGACTTCGGCAAGTCCAGAGCTCAGGGATTGACGATTCCTATACATCGACTATGCATTGTACGACATCCTTCTTAAGGACCCCAAAGAGGCGGTTGCCATTAGAAGGAAAGCCCCTAAATTTTTCTATAATGCGATCACGCGAACACTGTATCGCTGATCGCATGATAGGATCCTCCTCCGCTGCTTGTCACAGAAGGAGGTACAGGAAGTACTCAAAGAAGCGCATGATGGCATGTGTAGAGCTCATCAGCCCGGTCCGAAACTCGGAGTCGACTCCGAAGACTGGGATATTATTGGCCTAAGATGATCCCAGACGCCATCACTTACGCCAAACGATACCACACCTGTCAAGTCTATGGCGATTTCATCCATCAAGCACCAGGATATCTTCGCTCTACAACCTCAACCTGGCCATTTGAGATGTAGGGAATGGACGTGGTCGGCCCTATCAGCCCACCTTCATCCAAAGGACATCGATTAATCTTAGTTATAATCGATTACTTCTCTAAATGGGCTAAAGCTATTCCCTTGAGGAAGGTAAAGGCATCCGACGTGATCAAATTTGTTAAACACCACGTCATTTACCGCTTTGGTGTGCCACGACGAATCATTCATGACAATGGGTCCCAGCTCGTCAGCCAAGCTTTTCAAAGGTTCTGTAACAAGTTCAGAATCTAGAGTGTGTCCTCAACGGCATACTACCCAGCCGCTAATGGCCTCGCAGAAGCTTTCAACAAGACTATTGGAAAGCTTCTCAATAAATTCGTTTCGAAAAACCAACGCGACTAGGACGACAAATTAGGTGAATGCTTATGGGCCTATCGCACGACGATTTGAACCCCAACGAAAGCTATACCATACTCTTTGTTATATGGGTGTGAAGCCGTACTCCCACGAGAAATCCAAATCCCATCTCTACGCGTCGCCTTGACGGCAGAGATGACCAAATGAGGAGAAGTATCGGCTGCGACTCTAAGAGCTGGAGGCTTTGGATGATAAACGCCTGCAAGCTCAACAGCAAATTGAGCTCTATGCTCGAATTACCAGAGCCTTCAACAAGAAAGTCAAGGAGCGAACTTTCAAGAAAGACGACCTTGTCTTAGCTGTCAGAAGGCCTATGGTGATGACGCATAAGACCAAGGGAAAATTTCAGCCCAAATGGGAAGGGCCATTTGTAATAGAATCGGTCTACTCAAATGGAGCATATCGCCTCATAACCTCAGACGGTGATACGCTCATGATGCCAATCAACGGCAAATTCTTGAAGAAATACTATCCTTGATAGCATTTTTCTCTTAATTAGGTTAATACTACACATCTGATCAAAACTTCAGATCCAAGATGAACGCCAAAGAAAATCTTCTTTCCTTCACTAGATCACATCACGGTCGATCAGTGTCAAGCTGATCAAGCGCTGGTTACATCATTTGAAGAAGAAACAAAATGCAAAACTTCAGTTTTAGCTTAGTTACTCTTCTATTGACATCCGACGCCTCCGACGACTAAGGATAGAGGAAAATGTTAGCTTTTAAGTCCAACACAAGTCTTCGACAACTCATCATGCTGAGGGAAATAGCATGGCTAGCCCAACTTAAACGGTAGTTGATAAAGGCACACCAAATCCGTTGATAGCTGAGGATTTGCTAAAAATCCTAAGGGACTTGGTCCCATCCTCTCCCCCAAAATCTCCTACCAATTCTCACCCACAGAATGGTAGGGCCACAAAAATACCTGTGTCCATCTCCCCAATGAAAGGAACTAGGATTTGTCAAGTTAGTATTAAACCTCTGACAAGTCAGATTTTTCAATCCCTAGTGAATTCAGTCAAGTTAATATTAAACCTCTGACAAATCAAATTTTCCAATCCCTAGTGGATTCAGTCAAGTTAATATTAAACCTCTGACAATAAAACTCATTAGAAATCCTCAATGTTATGTTAATACTACATCTCTAACGGCAAATTTCCCATGTCCCAGAAAATCAACGATTGTCACGTTAATATTAAACCTCTGACAGTTCATTTTACTTTCCACCCAAAATCTCCTACCAATTCTCTTCAATAAAGTGGTAGGTCCACAAATACAATCATTGCTATGTTAACACTACACCTCTGACAATGAAAAATTTCAATACTCCCCAACGAGTACGAACTTCACTTGTCTCTCCTCTACATGGGGTCACAAGTCTTCAAACTTGTCAAGTTAAAATTACACCTCTGACATTCCAAATTTCACTTATCAATTCTCATCAATAGAATGACAAGTCCTCAAAATTGCTCCTATCGTAAACCAAGTCAGTCAAGTTAAAATTACACCTCTGACATTCTAAATTTCACTTGTCAATTCTCATCAATAGAATAACAAGTCCTCAAAATTGCTCCTATCGCAAACCAAATTTGTCAAGTTAAAATTACACCTCTGACATTCCAAATTTCACTTGTCAATTCTCATCAATAGAATGACAAGCCTTCAAAATTGTTCCTATCGCAAATCAATTCTTGTCAAGTTTAATATTACACCTCTGACAAATTACTGTTAAGTTTAACACTACACCTCTAACAGTGATTAAGTTGCTGTCAAGTTCAATAATAAACCTCTGATATACACTTTCCCTCAGGTTTTCATGTCAAAGCTCAGATGAGCGATACTAAGTTTAACATCACACCTCTGACGTCCAGTTCATTGCTAAATTCAATAATACACCTATGACAATGACTTTCCCTCGAACTTCCATATCGAAGTCGAGATGATCAATGCCAAGTTCAAAATTACACCTCTAGCATTACCTTCACTGTTAAGTTTAACATTACACCTATGACAGTGATGTTTTCAGTCTTCCCAAATGAAGCTGAAATTCCCGTCGAGGTCAAGTTAATATTACATCTCTGACCCACATTTCTATCAAGTTAATATCACACCGCTGACAGTAATCTTAAAATTCCTGAAATGGAATTTTCCCCAACTTTGACTTGTTAAATTAATTATCGTATTTTTAGCAAGTCAAGAGTCCCTACTTCTATGTGTCTGATTTTGAATAAAAAAAAGAAATTCAAGACATATAAGAAGACAAGAAAAAGTGTCACTTTTATTAATATTCAAACATATGAAAGTGATACAAGACGCTCTCTTATACAATAAGATCGAGTGTTATAATAAATGAGTACAAAGAAGTCACTCTCTCTCAGGGAAAGGTTGCACTCACTCCTCAAGACATCTACACTGCTCAAAATACAAGATGTTTAGAAGAGCGCCGAAGAAAGGTTCTTCTCTTCTTCCACTAAATCATGTCGTAGTTGACGACCGAGTGATGACTACATCATGATGCATGATGTAAACATTGAAGAAGCTCATCGCCAACCGAGAATAATGGTGTTTCTCGAGGTCGAAATGTAGAAGAACATTTTGATTCCACCCAACCAACTGGTGTGGGCCGTAATCCTTCGCTTAATGAGCATCTCTACCACCAGAAAGTCATCTAATGAGCATGAGTTTTTTGTCGATGTCACTTCTGGGAGTAAGATTGGTGAAGGGAGGATCCGAGATCTTACTGGTGATGTCCTCTTTCCTGTGGCCTTCAAGGAGACCATACCCACCACCATACCACCACCATACCCACCGTGACCATGATAAACCCGGGACAGTGCTGGTGCGTTATGTCCAATAAGGCCTTGACGGATATCTCAAGAGCTCGAACAAGCTGGCTGGTCGAAATATTCTCCCAAGAGCCCAGCAAAAATGCAGAAGGCTGACTAAAGCTGCCAGAACCTACAAGAAGAAAAAAACCAAAAGGTTAAAATTCTGTTAAGGCAAGAACAGAAACACTGAAGGCTAGACGCGATTGAAGTTGTGAACTTCAAACGCAGAGTTGACCAGTGCAAATCAAAACGCAGTCTGGTTTTAGATCCGTGTCCAAAATATAAGACGCGAGGCGCCCAGACGCAAAGGTCGCCACACCCGCGTTTGAGAAACAGGGGTTGCCACATCCAAGTCCAGAGATCTCAAAAGAGCTAGAATTCTCTTAAGCTAAGAACCTCAAATGTGGGCTTCGTGTACAAAGCTCGCGTCTCAAGATCCAAGTACAGAGTTTATCACACTCGCGTCCAAACGATTTGTGAGTTAGAGTTCAAAGTCAGTGAGCTCGCGCTTCATCAAGAAGCCTGAAAGACGCGACTTCCGAACACGGGCGCATCAATCAGATTTCAAGAGAAGATTAAGATATCAAATCTCTTCAATGGACAGGAAAACAGGAACTCAGTGGGACTGAGTATTTCATGGCGACAAATGGTTCCTACTCTGGGAAGAATTCTCTAGAAGTTGAACTTTATGCATCAAGGCGCGACCGTGAAAGCACTTAAGGCGATGCTTTTTGATATTGAAATCACTTGACAGTGATAATCCTTAGAGAAGATTAAAGGAAAGCACGAAAGCTTTGAGTTCGGAAAGCATGGAAGATTTGAGTCCTTGCTGTTCATTGGAACACATCCCCCTGAAGGGAAGATAGACAAATCAAGACGAAGGCCCTCAGAGCGCATACTTTCAAAGGAAAACAGTCTAAGTAATGGACTGTTAAAGGGGCGAGGCCTATTTATAGTCAACCATAAGGCCAATAATTAATGGCATAAAAATCAAAGCCATCGGCCTTAATTCTCGCACGAACATCAAGTCCAATAAGGAGCTGACGCGTGGATTGCCACTTCGGGAAACATCGAAGGACACAAGTCCCCAATCGTCAACGCCGACTTGGCATTAAATGATCCAACACGATCTTTAAGGCGAGCTGCATGTGACGCTTAGGAAGCTACGTTGGGCGCAGACTCAAAGGTCGTGTCCACAAGTCCGGGACCTCTCATAGACCTGAAGGCTGTGTTCCTTTCATTCCTACTAAAGAGACCACAACCGCGTCTCCTGAAGTGGTTCAGAGCCGCATCTCCTCAGCAAGCTGGGACCTCCCCCCACGACTATTCAGGATTGCGTCATGAGTTCACACCCATTCACAAGACTTGAAGGCTGCGTCCTAGAACCGCGTCTCAATTATGAACTCAGTACAGCTTGAGTTTGCGCCCTCTCAAGGGACCAGCGTCGCGTCTCTATTGAGTCAGAGCCGCACCAACTAGCTAAGACTCGTGCGTCATTCTTGAGGAGCCCAAAACTGCATCCCCACTACAGATGAAAGTCGCGTCTTAATCATGAACTCAGTGAGTTTGCGCCCTCTCAAGAGACAAGAGTCGCGTCTCTATTGAGTCAGAGCTGCACCAACCAGCTGAGACTCGCGCGTCATTCCTGAGGAGCCCAAAACCACGTCCCTCTAAAAGTTGCGCCTCTTCAGCAAGGCCAAAGCTGCACCTAGTCATCAGAATTAGAGCTGCGTCTTCACTTCAAAGATAGCGTCCCTCCAGAGGTCGCGTTTCTTCAGCAAATTAATAGATGCTTCCCCACTCTGAGTGAGGACTGCGTCTCTAAAGCAACATGACCCCTGAGTCTATAAGACTTGCTTCAGTCTTTACTTCTACAAATCAGTTCAATAACACACTGGCACAAGCAGACGACTGTTTACCCCTGGTTCAATAGTATACCAACAACCAGCTCAGAGCACTGAGGAGGTCTGGACTGCGTATCTAGATACTCACCACAATCATCTCTGGTGGCTTCAAAGGGTTTTACAGTATACTCACGAAGACCATACTCCAGACAAGATCAAGCTCAGAGTATCTCAAATGATTGTCAGTTCAATCTTGAGAAGTATGAATTCAATCAGAGTCCAAAGTATTTCGAAACCCGTCCCAGTCAACCGCGAAATATCAAAAACTTTGGAGGGGGTTCTGTAGGCTGTCTAAAAATCACTGAAGATAAGTCATCAAAAAGAAGAATCCAAACTTCAGACGCAAGGCTAATCATCGCCACCAGCGCAGCACCAAGACGCGAGGGTTGAAACCAGCATCTCAAATGACCAAGACGCGAAGCATTAAAGCCGCATCTCAGCATTACTGCAGTACCAAGACGCAGACTTCAAAGCCCGCGTCTCACGTGAAGCTTGACGCAGAATTTGAAGCTCGCGTTTTTCAAGCATCACCTCAATGGCAAAACGTGAGGCCCAAAGCCTGCGTCTCAGTTGTAACTGCCCTCATTACTGAGTCAATTACTGTCCACATAATGAGAGAGTTAACCCCATTATGGAGTATTTTTAGGGGATACTTTTACCCCTTGAAACCTCTATATATAGCCCAGTTTGCTATGGAAGAGGGGTCGGAAAATCTTTGGTCAGAAGAACTTCGGTTGTAAGCCGTAAAAGGACCAAGATCTCTAGCTAAAAGAAAGAGAGAGTTCAACTCTTCTAACAACTTGCTGCGTACAAGTTTATTTTTTGCCTACAGTGTCTTTGAGATTCTTGTTGGACAAAAGCTGTGTTAGTTCGTCCACCATCTAAAGAGAGGATTCCCAAGAGGTCCTGACATTCACCCGGTCAACGAAAAATAAGATTCACTTTCTATCGCCACATCAAGAACCCGGTATTAAATAAAGGGGAGATTTGAGCTTGAATATCTCCCCTCTCTTGTAAAAGAATTATTGATCCGTTGTAATTTTCTTTACGATCAGATAAAGAATTTACACCTCGATCTTCAATTTTCCCCCACCAAATAGCAAGGTCCCCCCGTGGGCACCTGCATTAAAATTCTAGACAACCGGCATAACCCCGCGTTCCTCCTCTGAGTCGGCATCCCTTGAACTGGAGACCCGAATCACGGAATCTCATATACCATGGTCGTTGTCGACCATATTAACGTTAATTTTTTCCACACTGCTCTAGGGAATAAAATAGCGAGTATCTATGGTGGTCTTCCGCAGCAAGTATGCGGCGCTGAAAACCTCACAATGACAAGCCTCGGAAACATATAAGTCACAGAGGGCTTCAAATCCCAGTATTGTATGCCAAGCCACTGCCGTCAACTGAGAGGAGGTGGTCCCATAAAAAATCAAAACACTGCGAATGAACTTCGTCATTGGCAGCCTTAATCCCAGCGCCAACATCAGGAGATGCATATACACACCCTCCTTATTAGGCGGAGCCGAAGTAAAATCAACATCATTGGGACAAAACTCAATTTTTACCCCTGGGTTCCAATGAAATCCATAGCTAGCCAGGTATTTATCCACCGCCTCCTGGTCGCAAAGCTTAGAAGTTTTGGATCGAAGTCCATCCCGATCCTGGTACGACGAGAAGTTCTCTTCCTTTTCTCCTCCACGATGGACTTTCCTTTGTCCGATCCATCAGAAGGATTAGATTTATCCCCTTTCTTCACTTTCAGCAGAAATAAGATAATGACAGAGATTCTGAGATCAAAAGGTCAGGAGGAGGCAAGAAAGAGGAAGATGAAGCAAAATTGGGAAAACAAAATGCCCAAAACCTCAGAGTGTAACCCTTTTAACCCTAAGGGAACAAACTGTCGCTCAATCGGTGCCCTACGCGAGTTATGGTGAATACAACAACACCGTCACTTTAGATACGCGACCTTGAATGCCGCATCGCACAAAAGGCGGTAATTTGATTGGCACTGCACTAGGATGTGACGCACATTTAAGACTCTGCCAGACTGTGTGGCCGCACATGCCACTACAAGACAAAATCTGAAGCGGCAACATACACCTTGAATTTAGGTCCGAAATGTTCTTATTTCATTGCTCCCCTATTTACATCAGAGACTCCAAAAACCTGAAATCTCCCGAGAGTGAATTCCCGACCTCTTTCTAAAAGAAGGGAGCAGAGGGGGCATCTGTAGTGGTCACTTTCAGACCCGCCCGAGATCATGACATGTGTCAATCCAACTCGCGCGGATGTGTGATGCGTGGTTACTTCAAGAATAGTTAATTCACATCCATCGCCCAGTTCGAATTGCGAACGGGTCGGGTGATTAACAGGAGAATCAGGTCCAATTACAAAGATCTCTATTCCTAAGCCAAATCCTAATTCAAATGAAGTATTAACCTCTCGGGGGCAGTTCATCCTTATCTACAACCGAGCGCGAACCACCAAATAGAGATGGACTCTCTCCTACATCGATTCAAACTGGGGCATTCGGCTCGACCCTTAGAAAGATAAGAGATTTAGGTATGCAAACTGAGCAGAACTCCCTAACCTTATTTATTTGACATGACTTGCATAAATAGATGATCCTTTCCAAGGGAAAGGGGGCTAATTTTGCCCGAATTCAGGGAACACTTTTGTAATCGCCATTGACATAGTGAAACTTCTCTCTCTTCGTGGTTTTTTTCCTTTTGGATTTTTCATGTATTTTCATTGTGTTTGCAATTGACTTTTCTATTATTTGGCTATATTCTTTTCCCTATTTTGGTGCGTGAATTGATTCCTTAGGAATTACCCACTGCAGTGTCAAATGTGCATCTTTTATTTGTCACTTGTTCAGTTAGGTAATTTATGTTGAACAACTTTTTTTTGTGTTAAGATAAATAAAATCAAAAGTAATTTGTTTTAATTTTAGTTAAAATGAATAATGAGACAACGACATCTGTCTAACGATATGTAACCATATTTGTTTCTCTTCTATCCGAATATGGATTTGAATTTTTCTCCCCGAACCACTGTATTTGCATTCGTACCTATATATGTGACTAGCAAGAAGATACAAAAGGGCCCTGGATCAATGAGAGAGAAGGCAGAGACCCGGAATTTGTGTTGATTAATTAATTGATGCAAAGTATTTGGATCAATGAGAATCACTTAATGTACACGTATTGAGGAGATAATTATGGGGTGGTGATAATGAGACTATTATTTCCCCTTGTGTCGTGCTACAATGACTCAAGGAGGATCATACTTATATTATATTTTGATTTGAGGAGACATATTGTTAATGTTAGTGTTAAAAAATAGAAATAAGATAAGAAACAAAAGAAGAGGAGGGTTTGGTTGTTTGCCTACATGTTAGTACTCTAGTACCGTAGGAAAAGATAATGCATGCTAATTAATTAATTAAATTTTGCAGATGGGGATTAAGTTTCATGCAAGAAAAATATCTTGTTGTCTCCAAGAGATTTTAGAAAGTGGGAGTATTGAGTGCATTATTTAAACTCAAAGAAGTAATAAGTAGATTCATTAGTCAGTAGACTCAATAAATTAGTAAATAGACATCCCTCAAATTACTCTAAATATTTTTGTATCCTACACACTCAATTTAAGTATAAAACCCTAGTTATACTCTCCATTTTAAATTAATTCTCTTCTCTCTTTTCCCATCTCAAACCCCAGTTTCTCTCTCTGCCTCTGCCTCTGCCTCTGCCTCTGCCTCACCCTCTTTTCTCATTCTCTCTCCCGTCGATCTCTCACCTCCCGCACATCCCTCCTCATAGAAATAAGCTCCGACATGACATGAGTAGTTATACGTGAAAGCACTCTGGATCCATAATTCATCTCATCCTGCATTATTTTCGAAACACTCTACATTATTTAGGCATTAAATAGAACTTCAAGTTTTTTTTGGGTCGAGGAGCTGAAAACTGTGTCATGAGTGTCAATCTTGATTTGATTGAGATAAATTCATTGTTGAGACGAATATGATGGATCTAATTTTATTCTATACAAGATCTACACATATATTGTAAGTCTCTTTATCAAGATAAAAGGGAAGGAGGGTTTAGGCATATCTGATTTCATCATGAAAGAGATGCCGAAGGTTGCACGATCTCAAACACGCTGGAGTTGACGAAGGGGATTCTTCTCTCCAGCCATCAAGTTCTCTTCTTGATCCTTAGAGGAGATGAGAGACCTCCAAGAGAGAGATTAGGTCATAATAAATTAGTTGGTTGTGGAGATGGAATCCTACCAATGATATATATAACATCAAGGAATTCTAGTTCAACTCATCATAGATCTAGACCATTGATTGATAATATGAGTTTCACATGTGTAGATGAGTCTCACATCTTAATTTAAATACACTCATAGCTAAGTGTAAATGAAACGTGTCTAGACCCAAACCATTAGGCTTGATCAAATCTTTATCGGGTCCACCAACATAGGTTTATGGAGACAGGTGTATATATTCAATTAGACTTGTGTAGGCCCAAATTAATTTAAATTCTATCCAAATAAGTCTAACAAACCCCTATTTGGGCTAAACAAGTCATACTGGAAGGATGTTATACATAACTTTATGATACCAAAATTTTAACTGTCAATAAACCACGTTTTAAAACAATCTGATCCATTAAGTGTTCTGTCACCGAACACGGTGATCATTACCTTCTGTATAATTGAGGTAGGACCTTTCACATCACAAGTTTTAGAACCCTTAACAACATAGATCAAATGTGGACATGTTGCATGAAAATGTCCTCTGATCAAATAAGGTACAATTCTAACTGGTTTCCGCATTATGACTCCAACAAGTCTAGCCTTATGACTCCAATGAGTCTAACTGCTAATTCAACAAACTCAAATGCGCAAAAATAGACTTTAGGAAAAGCAGTTATAACTTTATTTATCAGAATCAACAAATATACATAAAGTGCACTTAAAAATAATGTCTGTTATATAAAATTATCCACTCTCACTAAATAAGGATATCATTATGACTAGCCATCCCCATATGAGTAATATCCTCTAAGAAGACTTTAGGTGGAAGTCCTTTAATGAGTGGACTGTAATGTTAAGAATAGTACTAACACTAAAAACAGACACAATATGATTCTAAACTTTATCATTGACGAAAAGAAACTTGATGTCGATATGCTTTGACTTTGCCTAACTCTTGTCACTATTACAGTAGAGCTCTATATCTCTTATTATCATAGTGTAGTTGTAATGGCCTCTCGACTAAATCCACCATCTTCCTACAATCAGAAAAATATAATCTGAAGTGGACTTTCTATTGTCGATACTTCCAGCAAATCTGAACCTGTGTATCCGATCAGCGACATCTAATCAGATTTCATGTAGTCTTCTGTAGATATCACATTACCTATTTGGCAGTCTTCCCGTGATCAATCCCAGGATTGATCAAGAATCTTTCAAATTTCTCAATGGTATATGCTATGTCTGAATGGGCACAAACTTGAGCATACATTAGACTTCCAACTGCCGATGCATATGGAATGTTTTTCATTTGCTCTTTCTGTAGATTGTTCTTGGGACATTGGAGTAGACTGAACTTATCTCCCCTAGAGCAATTCTTCATGCTACATCTATCTAGCACCTTATCGATATAGGCCTTTTGTGATAAACCTAATATTTCATGCGTCATGTCACGTTGAATCTGGATGTCTATCACGAAAGAAACATCTCTAAGATTTTTCATTTCAAAATTCTTTGAGAAAAAACTTTTGGTCTCAAGTAAAAGAGCCATATCGTTACTTGTTAGTAGAACGTCATCCACATATAGCACAAGAAATATAAGTCTACTCCTTTTAAATTTATGGCAAATGTATTGATCATCTACATTCTCCTTAAAACTAAAATCACACATTACTTGATCAAATTTCAAATATCATTGATGGAATGCTTGCTTTAGATCATAAATGATTTTTTTTTTAATCTACAAACCAGGTGTTACAAACCTTTGGCTTCAAAATTGTCTGATTGCACTATATAGATTTCTTTCTCAATGTTACTATTAATGAAGACAGTCTTAATATCCATTTGGTTTAACTCCAGGTCAAAGTGGGTCACTAGTACCATGATAATTCTAAAAGAATCCTTCATAAAAAATGGAGAGAAAGTTTCTTATAGTTAATGCCCTCTGTTTGAGTGAATCCCTTTGCGACAAGACGTGCCATATACCTTCGACATTGCCTTTCGAATTCTGCTTGGTTTTGAACACCCATTTATAAACAATCGGTTTCTTTTCTTTAGACAACTCTACTAAATCTCACACATCATTGTCCTTCATGGATTTTAACTCATCTTTCATGGCATTTGACCACTTAGTGGAGTGAACGCTGAGTTTGGTCTCATTCAAAGATGTGGGGTCATCCTCTTGCCCTATATCAAACTCATGCTCTTGGAGATAAACTATATAGTCAGATAAACTATATAGTCATTTACAATGACTGATCTTCTCTCCCCAGTTGATCTCTAGGCACTTGTGGTTGAGAATTTTCAGGTTCTACCTCATCAGCCGATCTACTTTAGGATGAACTGTATCTGTACCTTGTAAGGATCCAACTGTATTTTCATCTTGAAGTGAAACAACTACTTTATCATTTGGAACAAATGTCATGGGTATAACAATATGTTTTTCCTCAAATGTGAAATTCTTATATTATTGACTCCCACTATTCTGAATATCCTCAAAAATTTGGCATTATCCGTCTCTATTATGTTCTTAGTGGTGGGACAGTAAAAAACTAAAGCCTCTAGACCTCTTAGAATATCCTATGAATAAACAACTAACTGTCATTGAGTCCAGCTTCTTCTCATATAGTATATGACCGAGTTTCAGCGGGACAACCCCAAACATGGAGATGTAAGTTCACCTAGAGGGGGGTGAATAGGTGATGGCTAATCTTATGGTCACTAAATGACAAATGATGCGGAATTAAAAACTATAATGACCTAAACAAAACTCTTACACTAAACACCACGTATAACACAAGAGTGTTGCCGAATTCCCCGTGAAGGGCTCTGGACAAACTCCTATAGATTCCCCTAGATAAGGGTTGAGGTGCCGCGTTGGCTCTCTTGGTTAAATACAAGTGTTAGCAAACAAACCCAAGCAAGTATAACAATTAAGCACAATATATCAAGCATATAAGGATTAAAGCAATAAACACAAGCAAGATATAAACACAAGGAGATAGAGAGAGTGAGCAATCACAAACACAAGGGATTTGTTTCGAGGTTCGAGCACCCTTGCTCTACATCCCCGCCTTCGACACACGAAGGATTTCCACTATGCTTGATCCCAATGGATCACTCCTCGGTGCCGCAACACCTACAAACCCTCGGACTCTCTAGTCCCGTACACACCACAAGCCCACCGGCTCGCCGAGACTGCACCTCAAATAAAGAGTTCGCACCCGAACCCGAAACAACGAGTCCCCACTAGGACCCGAAACAATGCGAACACACACGTCCGCCTCCTCGAAGTACAAGATGAAAACTTGGTGATCTAAACACTTGATCACCAATAAAAACTCTCACAACACAATCCTATGGATAGATAAAGCAATGGATAGCTCAAGTGATTGTGTGAGAAAACTAGGAAAGAGATGGTGGAGGAAAACTCAAGAAAATCTCTTTTAACACTCTTAATAAAACTCCCTTTTTGATTGGAAGTATTAGCTCTCAATTTAGTGGAGAAAACTCTTTTAATGAAGTGGGAAAAACTGGCTCAAAGTCCACTAGAAATCTTATTACAAAACAATGCCCAAACCCCCAAATTTATAGGCTGGAAAAAACTAGCCTTTGGGGTCTGACAGGCCTGTCGGTCGACCGGCTAACGGTCATATTTCAGACCGTTGTGCCATCGGTCGACCGGCCCGGTCGGCCGAACCTCTGGAACAGAGAGCAGACTCTCTGCCGGTCGACCGTCCCGGTCGACCGGCCCTCCAGCCAGGCTTGTGCACGTCTGTGCACGTTGCGTGGTCGATCGGCCCGGTCGACCAGTTGAAGCCAGGTCAGAAATATAAGTTAAGGGATTAAAAACTTGGTCTTTTTGGCTCAAATAAAATCCCATAAAAAACATAGAAAATCTACAAAAATAGTTTTGATGTTATACTTTGATAAACAAACATGCTTGCACAAAATCAAGGCATGTTACAAATGTTTTGAACTATTTTTGTAACTTGGAAAATATTGGCTCAAGACAAAACGGTATTTTTCCAAACTTGGTTTTTCTAAAACTTATTTTTCTAAAACTTCTCCAAATACAAAAACAAGATATTTAAACTCATTTGAAGCATAGAGTGTATGGATATGATCCACTACACAAACATGATGAAATATCTATGTTTTTGACATTAAGTTCTAAACATGATTTTGGTTAAAACATATAAACTTGAAAACCAAAATCCAAAATGATATTTTGTCAAAAAGATAAATCTTTTCTAAAACAAACTAAATCAAGAGTGTGTGTGTATATAATACTTGAGCAATCCACCAACTACTTTATCCTTTACATTTTATCTAAAAATAAAATCTTCTAAAAACAAACCTAGACTCAAGTCTTCATCTTCTTGAAGTCTTCACTTGAAGCCTTCTTGACTTGGTCCAAACACCGTGCTAGCTCCAAAACTTGTCTTTAAATTCTTTGTTGAAGCTTTACACCTACTAAGATCTTGATCATAAATCTGTCACTAATTAAACACAAGATCATTAGTAAACATAACTACATGAGTTGATCATCATCAAAACTAGAGTGATGGGCCTTCGGGCCAACAATCTCCCCCTTTTTGATGATGATAAAACTCATGAAGTTATATATGTATGGATTAAAGTAAAGCTTCAAAGAAGCTCTCCCTTAACTCATGCATAGCAAATAAACAATAAGATATGCAATGTATGCTCATAAACATGTATGCAAATCAAGGAGATAAACATGCCAATCAAGCATAAAACAAATCAAATTCTTTTTCTCCTATTTGCAAAACAAAATATATATGCATAAACAATCCGTTTTCACAAAACATGCATACAAATCTCAAATTCTTCTCCCCCTTTTTGTCAATCATCAACAAAGGGGTTAAAGTAAAAACAAAATTTTTCTCCCCCTTTTTGTCATAAACAAAGAGACCAATAAGGGGTACAAACAAATAAGTCAATAAAAGGTTATATGCGATATACATTCATGAAGAGGAAGACGGTTAAGTAACTTCCCTACACATATACATTACATGAAAGAGGGATGACAAGCCCTAATTTACATAACGTATAATATGTAATGCATAAGAGGAGATGTGAAGCTCCCCCTACACACGTGTACCACATAAAGAAAAGTTGTCAAGCTCCTCAATATACAATACACTCAACATGAATCTATATGTAGAAGAGATGTTAAGCTCTCCTTGCATATAGGCAATACAACTCAAAAATATTTTTAATTTTTTTCTTAAACAAAATTTTTTTTAAAGGTATCAGAGCTTTTGTAAAACCAACAAATTTTAAGATACCAAATTGAAAATAATCATTATTGTAAATCATATTGATACCAATTGAAATTTAACAAATATGAAGTTGAAACATATTGATACCAATAGTAAACATAATGATCAAAAAAAAAATTTATTTTTCATCATAAACTTTGTGCTTTAAAAATGTGAACTAATTGAAAGTTAAGCACATGAAAATCATATATATGTATGAAAAAAAAGTATACCAATTGACATTGATACATACATATATAATAAACAAAATTAGTATATACAAATATAGAGTCAAATTGATACCAAAACGATTGATACCAATTGAAACAATAATAGGATCATGTGTATATCTCATAAACATTGAAGAATAAATAACTAGTTAAATTAATTTTTGAAAAACTAGTTAAAGATCCTTCAAAACATGAAATCAAAACATATATTTTTCATGAGTCATACCAAATACACAAGAATCGACACTCAAATCGATAAGGCTCAAAAATATGTTCATGAAATAAAGTCATGACAAAACAAATAAAGTGTGAGTGTATAAAAGTCATGTACATAGCATTTTCATGAAAATAGTCATTAAGGCTCAAATCAAACATGAATAACATTTTATCAAATATGAAAATTCATTTTTCATTAAAAACAAAACAAACTTCTAGGTATATGTATGATTTATCTAAATCTAATAATATGCATACATATCCCAAACATAAAACGAGTCTTATTAATAGTATTTGCATGAAGGCAAGAGACTCAAAAAAAAGGATATACATGTATATTTATTAGATTTGAATACAAAATACATATACATGAAGTAAAACATGAAAATAGGCAAAACAAGTGTAAATGAGGAAATCATCAAAACTAGGCTATACATGTGCATATAGTGGGTACAAATGAGCATGAAGTGCAAACATATATGAATCAATTTGTTCTCACTATTTGTATATGTATAAATACAAGTTTTAATAAAAACTACATGTAAACTAGTATTTACCACATGAAGCACAAAACCTAAAACATGAACATGCTAAAAATATGATATATGAACAGGCATGTAAATAAATTAGGAGTTTAGAAATAGTTACCAAACTAAAGAACTATTCCAAATCTCCAAAACATGGTGGCCTTTCCACCAAAACTCCTTGATAGCGGTGCATTAAATGTATGTCCTTCTAGTCCACGTGCAACCACCATCAAGGCACCAAATCTCTCACGTCTTGTGAGAGCCCTCACCTACATCAAAAACAAAAGGTGGGGACTTTGGTACCCATTTTCTTTTGGGTCCTTGGGGGTTAGTCTTGTTAGGAAACCAAAAATTTTTGTTAATAGCAAAATTAATATGATGTAATCTATCAAAACAAATTTTGCTAAATGGCCTTTGCGGCCACAATGTGTACACTTGTACACCTTAGGATGCTTATGTGTATGTGTATGATCGTGGCGTGCAACACAAGCATATGCATGATGATGTGCATGGACATGCGGAGTTTGTTTCTTGGAAAACAAGGACTTCAATCTAGAGTGGTTAAATGCACAAGAGCTCAAGGTAGAGCTCAAACTATTAATTTTATTTTTCAAAATATTAATCTCACTATCTTCAATGGTGGCATGTAGAGAAAGGTGAGATATAGAATCATTTTTCTTTTTCTTTTTAGAAAAATTTTCTTTTTCAAACATTTTTCTTTTCAAAGAAGTGTTTTCATTTAAAACAATTTCTTTTTGTTTTTCCACCAACATAATTTTATTTTTCAAACTAGTGTTTCCTTCACAAAGATCACTTAATTTTGAAAATAAGGAAACATTCTCATTTTTCAAATCTTCTTTTTCTTTTTCTAAACATGCAATCTTATTTTTAAAAGAATCATTTTCTATATGCATGCAATCAAATTTCTTTTTCAAATTTTTATTATCTTTTCTTATCATGTCATATTTTTCAAGAAGGAGTTGACAAAAAGTGCTAAGCTCATCATATGACATGTCTTCATCATCTAACTCGGATTCGGTGTTTACCTCAAGGGGGTTATCCCCTTGGACCATGTAGCATTTGTTAGAGATGTCGCTTCCAACATCCGAGTCACTCCCCGCATAGTATAGATCCTTTTCGCCAAGGGAGGTGATGATGTTCCAAACTACAAAAGCCGAGTCAATATTAGAAACCCTAGATAAATAATCATCATTAAGGGTACTCTTTAAAGCATTAAGGGCTTTTGCATTAGCCTCAATATTCTTACCATTTAAACAATAATCATTTTTAGTTGTGGCAAGATAAACATGAATACCTAAGGCCTTGAGGTACAAAGACATCTTAACCTTCTAAATTTGGATGTTAAGAATGTCAAAAGTGGGCGGTGACATGAAATCCATAGTGTGTGTACAAAAATTGTGATTAGCCTAAAAAATGAGGATCTTTAACTCTAAGTTGTAAGACCCAAATCAAGAGCACTTGACTCTGATACCAATTGTAAGTTCACCTAGAGGGGGGTGAATAGGTGATGGCTAATCTTATTGTCACTAAATGACAAATGATGCGGAATTAAAAACTATAATGACCTAAACAAAACTCTTACACTATACACCACGTATAACACAAGAGTGTTGCCGAATTCCCCGTGAAGGGCTCTGGATAAACTCCTCTAGATTCCCCTAGATAAGGGTTGAGGTGCCGCGTTGGCTCTCTTGGTTAAATACAAGTGTTAGCAAACAAACCCAAGCAAGTATAACAATTAAGCACAATATATCAAGCATATAAGGATTAAAGCAATAAACACATGCAAGATATAAACACAAGGAGATAGAGAGAGAGTGAGCAATCGCAAACACAAGGGATTTGTTTCGAGGTTCGAGCACCCTTGCTCTACATCCCCGCCTTCGACACACGAAGGATTTCTACTATGCTTGATCCCAATGAATCACTCCTCGGTGCCGCAACACCTACAAACCCTCGGACTCTCTAGTCCCGTACACACCGCAAGCCCACCGGCTCGCCGAGGCCGCACCTCAAACAAAGAGTTCGCACCCGAACCCGAAACAACGAGTCCCCAGTAGGACCCGAAATAATGCGAACACACACGTCCGCCTCCTCAAAGTACAAGATGAAAACTTGGTGATCTAAACACTTGATCACCAATAAAAACTCTCATAACACAATCCTATGGATAGATAAAGTAATGGATAGCTCAAGTGATTGTGTGAGAAAACTAGGAAAGAGATGGTGGAGGAAAACTGAAGAAAATCTCTTTTAACACTCTTAATAAAACTCCCCTTTTGATTGGAAGTATTAGCTCTCAATTTAGTGGAGAAAACTCTTTTAATGAAGTGGGAAAAACTGGCTCAAAGTCCACTAGAAATCTTATTATAAAACAATGCCCAAACCCCCAAATTTATAGGCTGGAAAAAACTAGCCGTTGGGGTCTGAGAGGCCTGTCGGTCGACCGCCCGGTCGACCGGCCAACGGTCATATTTCAGACCGTTGTGCCATCGGTTGACCGGCCCGGTCGGCCGAACCTCTGGAACAGAGAGCAGACTCTCTGTCGGTCGACCGTCCCGGTCGACCGAGGCTTTCCAGAGAGCAAAGCTCTCTGGACGGTCGACCGTCCCTGGTCGACCGGCCCTCCAGCCAGGCTTGTGCACGTATGTGCACGTTGCGCGGTCGACCGACCTGGTCGACCGGCTGAAGCCAGGTCAGAAATATAAGTTAAGGGATTAAAAACTTGGTCTTTTTGGCTCAAATAAAATCCCATAAAAACATAGAAAATCTACAAAAATAGTTTTGATGTTATATTTTGATAAACAAACATGCTTGCACAAAATCAAGGCATGTTACAAATGTTTTGAACTATTTTTGTAACTTGAAAAATATTGGCTCAAGAAAAAACGGTGTTTTTTCAAACTTGGTTTTTCTAAAACTTGTTTTTCCAAAACTTCTCCAAATACAAAAATAAGATATTTAAACTCATTTGAAGCATAGAGTGTATGGATATGATCCACTACACAAACATGATGAAATATCTATGTTTTTGACATTAAGTTCTAAACATGGTTTTGGTTAAAACATATAAACTTGAAAACCAAAATCCAAAATGATATTTTGTCAAAAAGATAAATCTTTTCTAAAACAAACTAAATCAAGAGTGTGTGTGTATATAATACTTGAGCAATCCACCAACTACTCTATCCTTTATATTTTATCTAAAAATAAAATCTTCTAAAAACAAATCTAGACTCAAGTCTTCATCTTCTGGAAGTCTTCACTTGAAGCCTTCTTGACTTGGTTCAAACACCGTGCTAGCTCCAAAACTTGTCTTTAAATCCTTTGTTGAAGCTTTGCACCTACTAAGATCTTGATCATAAATCTGTCACTAATTAAACATAAGATCATTAGTAAACATAACTACATGAGTTGATCATCATCAAAACTAGAGTGATGGGCCTTCGGGCCAACAGGAGATACCTAATACTGAGAGATTTCTCATTCTATAACTCATATAGGGTTTTAGTTACTGTTGGTAGACAACTGTCTTTAAGGTTTCACTCTATAATAACTCTGGTAGAGTAGTATGAGTTATCATACTCCTAACCTTGTACTTTAGTGTGCGGTTTTGTCTTTCAGCACACCATTTTGACGAGGTGTCCCTAGCATTGTGTACTAAGAGACAATGTCACACTCTTTCAGAAATTGGCAAATGGTCCCAGACATCTACCTGATCTGTCGTATCTGCCATAGTGTACACCACCACGATCATATCTAACAGTTTTAATCTTTCTATTCAGTTGATTTTCAACTTCAGTTTTATAAATTTTAAACATGTCCAATGCTTAAGATTTCTCATGAATCAAGTATAGGTACTCATAACAAGAGTAATCGTCATAAAAGTGATGAAGTATATGTGGCCATTCCAGGAAGCTGTAGGGAATGGGCTACAAATGTTTGTATACACCAAATCTAAGACTCATGAACTCCGTCTAGAACCAAATTTCCCAATGTTTCTTTAATTAATGTTCGCTTAGTGCTTAGGCAATTCACATATAAAGATTCAGGATATAAAACATGAAGTTTCAATTTATATAGCCATTAATAAGAATTCTAGTACCAACAACTTTAGATTTGAAAAGTAGACTAAACATTTTATTATCAAGAGTGTCAGTAAAACCAGATCTGTCTAACAATAAAATAGAAATACAATTCCGCCTAAAAGGATGGTACATATAAAGTCTCATCCAAATTTAAAACAAAAAACTAGAATCTAATCTAAGGCTACAAACTCTAACAGTTTCAACTACAACTTTATTTTCATCATCCATGTACGTATCGCTCAGCTGGGCTGAGCCGTTTTTGAGTTTAAAGTTCCACATTGAATCACATATGTGAATTATCTGTCCACCATGTATGAGGTGACACTAAAGCTAAATTAATTTTAGAACTACCATAAGTATGAGATATACCCTTCTTAATTAGCTATTTTCGATACTTTATGCAATTCTGCTTGAGGTGGCCTATTTTATTACAGAAAAGGCATGCAATAACCTTAAGCTTCTTCTCCTGCACTTTTGTCACTTAGAATTAACAACTGTAGTGGTACTTATGTTCCTTCCTTTGTTACACTTTTTCTTTTCTTATTAGAAGTGTTACCCTGGATGCTAAGAGTGCACTTTAAGTCTTTTCTTATTTCAATCTCTCTTCTTTCTGGATATAGTGACTAATGAGCTCAATGAGACTCCACTTTTTCCTTTGAGCATTATAAATAATCTTTGAAAAGGATTATACTGTGTAAGAAAATAGATCAGAATAAAATGCACTAGAATCTCTTCAAAGAATTCCAATTTCAGTGCCTTTAGTTTAGAAACAAGATTGAATATTTTCATAATGTACTCCTTTATATTTTCTTTGCTGTTGTAGCGCCAATTTATCAGCTTGCTAAGATGCGTGTTGGTCTCAACTTTATCCGATTTAATAAACCGGTCGACTACTTCAGCTGAAAAACTCTTAGCACTACTTTATCAGGCATAGAACTCCTAATAGTTAGAGGAATAGCGTGCTTTATGGCCATTAGACACATCCTATAAGGCCTCTCCTACTTATCATAATTGACTTTTTCTTTAACTGAACTTTTGTTAGTGATAGTAGGGGTCCATCAGTCCTTAAGATGTAGACTAAATCCATGAATCTAAGAACAATCTTTTACGTGGTCTTACCACTTTTTAAAGCTTGTACCATTCAATTTAGACTACATAAGCGTACACTTTCTCATCAAGTTAACATAAACATTGTATTTAACAAAATTCTACTGTAATAGTCATAAAAAATTGAATTTCAGAAAATGCAACCAGTTTAAACGATAGAGCTGCCAGCCAAACTTCAAGAACAAGTTTTGTCTCTTTATGCCAACACTGTACTGGCCCAATATCGATAACCTGAAGTCTAGGTCGTATGTAAGAGAATAGCCTTCTTTTGTGCCGACTATCCCTTTATAGGATTGGTCCCAAAGTTTAAGTTATCTATATTGACCATATAATATATATAATAACCTAGCAATAATGACAACTTTCCTTTGGGCTGATTGCCATATGCATGGGCCGCACAAATCTACGCATCTGTATTCTTGTTCCATCGTCGGACTAGTTAATGAGGTGATCGGGGAAAAATCGCACACAAAAAGTGTTTATTTTGAAATCAAGATGTAAAGTGTGTGCGCTTTGGCTTCCTCGATATTTCCGTTATAGCATAGAGGCTAAAACGAGTCGAATCCATAAGGACGGGAGGCGATAGAAGCTTACACGGTATGTTCACGTGTTTGTTAAGTATTCTTCAATGTTTGAAAGAATGAAAAGTAAAGAAAACAAAGAATAAAAAAGAGAAGTACGGTGAAACACGAAGAAGTGAAAACATAGAAAAGTGGTATTTGTGATTTTTGTTTATATATCTAAAACAAAGTGAAAAAGAAAAAAAAACTCATGGATACTAACTACTAATGACTCCACTAACATGCTAACCTCTTAGTGATAGTTGCCTCACATGTATCATTGGCCATCACTAGTACTTGGTTCAAGAGAGTTACAAAGCATGACTCATATGTTAACTTTCACATCCAACTCAACAAAACAAATGTAAGCTACACTTAAACCATCAAAACTAAACAAGAATAAGCATGGAGTAAAGTAATGTTAGCTTGTTAAAGACTTAGGATGTTAGAGTGTTAGAATCCATCATCATAAGCCATTATTGGCTCTTGCAAGAGTAAGTCAAAGTAGAGGCTATTAGATTCATGTGGATTATCAAGTAAGAAGTTAAACTAGTTAGTGGTTAGTAGTTAGTTGCCATGACAAAAAAGATTAGCTAAACATGTAAAAGGAGTTAGAGAGAAGAAAACAAAGAGAGGTAAAGAGAGAATTTTCATAGCTTGTCACCTTCTATTACAAACACTCTTGCATTCCAACCATGTACTACTCTCTCTCCTATTACAAGATCAAAAAGAAATAGAAAATACAAAGAGGAGGAAGAAGAAAAACTAAACTAAACTACCCTAAACTACAACATGAAAAGAAAAACCTAAAACTAACCTAAATACTACTAAAAAACTCCTCCGTCTGGGCTCTGGAAAACCCCAGGGTATTTATAGGCAAAACTGGGCACCAGGGTACAGGTACAGAGCCGCGCGTCAAATCTTGGCGCGCGGCTCCACAAGGGAGCCATGGAAACGCAGCTATGGCCGCGTTTTCGCGGCAATAGGGCGGCCGCGTGCGCGGCGCCACCTGCTGCGCAGTCCTCTCTTGTCCCCCTGTCGCCTGGATGTCCTGGTTTTTGGATTTGGGCCCCTGGTTTTAACGAAATCACTCTCCAAAGTCAATGGCTATCTTTGTATGCCTTTAATCACCAATTAAATGGTGATTTTGAGTTTTCTTCTTCATTTCATGCCATGAATCTTGAAACATGCAAGAGAGGTATTATTAATAGAATTTAATATTAAATAAATGTGAAGATGTGGTATGAAATATGCAGTTTTAGAGACTAATCACACCCCCACACTTATCTTTTGCTCGTCCCGAGCAAAACAAAAACTAAGAAAATTATTAGACCATTTTCGCAGGTGACGCGATTGCACTGAGCATGTGCAATAAGCCGTTAAACCTCTAAGTTTCCCCTAGAGGAGGAGTTTTGTCTCCTGAGGGTTTTCAGCGGATTACACCCACAAAATCTATAAAGAAAGAAATCAAATGTTAGTACTTTGAAAACACATTTTGAAATAGAGAAAATTATTGAAGTATTTTTACAAAAATATAAGTGATCCAAGGTCATAAATTAACCAGAAATTATTCTTTCTTAAACTATGTCGAAATACAAAATCTTGTTATAAATTAAATGTAAGAATTTAAAATTGAATTGACTCTTTGATCTTTCATAAAACTCTTAGAAAAATATGCACTTTAAGAACGTGAAGATTTTTGGGATATCGACTCTGACTTTCATGCCATTGATTTGTGTATATATATATATATTTATTTATTTTTTTATTTTTTCTTCCTTTAATTTTCTTAGGCTTTCTTATTTACCCGGTAGTGAGCCTTTAACCTGTGACTCCCAGACCAGATGATCTTAGGACACCATATGAGAAAACATCCCTCGGGCTTAAGGACTCGAGTAAATAAGGCCACAAAACTAAAGGAGATTATTTTAATTTTGTACATCTTTTTGGGCATGAATAATCATGCTTCCTGAGGCATAATTACCCAGCTTCAATGAGTGATTTTTATTATCATTATTTTATATATATATATATATATATATATATATATTTATGACATTATTAGTCTTTGTTTCAATCCAAAAAAAATTGTGTAAGTGTGAAGCGCATAAATCTAAGGCAAAAAATTCAAGATCAAATTAGCTTTTCAATCGTACTCTCTTATCCGAAAATTTAAACAAGATCTATTATTTTGACTCAGTTTAAAATGTCATTATATTAGGTCTTCCTAATTCCTAAGATAATCTTAATTTTCTTAAAAATAAATCAAAACTATTTATCTTGTTTCAAAAAGTTTTGTAAAAAGAAAAGAAAAGAGTTTTTACAAAAGAAAATTTTAAAAAGTTCCTAAAAAGAAGTATAAAAGAAAGAAAATGTAAAACTAACTATGTTAGTAAATCATCCCCCACACTTATCTCATGCATTGTCCTCAATGCATCGTGAATGTGTATATACATGAAACAAATGGGAAGGGAAGAAAAATTACCTCATGGTGGTGGCTTCAGTGGTGGTCTGATTGGGCCAAGCGTTGCTACCCAATCAAGATAATATGGTGGCTCACGGAACCCACCTTTATTGACCTCTTTTTTATTTACATATTTATAATCCCCAATATGAATAGGATCATACAAGATCCTATCATAAAATTATTCCCTTTACATGACCAATCTTGAAAGATCATCACTGAGTCATTATGGTTAATACCTTGGTTCAACAATAGAATGTGATTTTGTGGAATGAATGATTTGGGTTTTGAAATGAACAGTTCGGGAACCAATACTAACTCGGGAAAATCAACTTGGGTTCGAGAGTCGGTTTAGGTTTAAGAGTTGAGTCCAAATCAAAGAATTTAATTTCACATTCTATTCCCATCAACAAAATGTGACTATCCAAAAGAAGTGGTTCAATTTCAAAATCCATAGATACAGGAATTAATGTGGGCTCGGGCAATGGGTCCAACTTGGGTAAGGATGCCGGAGTCAATATAAATTCAAAGATTGGAATTGAATCACAAAGTTGTGGGTCGGGTTCACATTCATATTCAAGTTCAATCTCATTGAAATGAAAACTTGCCAATTTGTCAATGGGTTGATATTGGTCAAGTTTAAGATTTTGTAGTGAAATTGAATCTTGACCAAAATCTTCAAGAGTCCATAATTTTTGATTTTCATCAATATGATTAGAAGTGTTAGGAATAGTCAAAGATTGAGTAGGGAGAGTTTCCTTATTCCTACACATGTTTTCCAATCGACTAAGTTTAGCTTCTATCATATTAAAAGGATTGCTTTGGAATTGAATCATAGATTCGTACTCTTTTTTAAGTCGGTATGTTCTTCTTGATCTGGGACTTGAAAAATGGAGTAAGGATCTTGGATTTGAAAACTTTGATGGGATTTCGAGTTTTCTAGATTTTGAACTCGTCGCTCGAGTTCCTCTAAGGCTTCCATTCTCTTTTCTCAGTCAATTGGTTCTTCTAATGGTTGTTCAGGGGAAGGAGTATATGACGCTGGATGTTGGTAAGGTGGTTGACCATAATACTCGGGAAAGTTGTATCTCTACTGACACTGTGAAGAGTGATGATGGTTATTCCAATCTTGTTCATAGTATTGGGACGGGGCAGATAATGATTCGGGTAAGACCAATCGGGCATACTTGGTTGGTTCGAGTTATGAAATGTCGGGTTAGTAATATCTGAGTCAAAGAGGTCGGAGTGAAGTATGGATCACTATATGTATTAGAAAAATTGTTGTTGTTAAAATCCATATCACATTTTATAAAAAAGAAAAACAAACAGACAAACAAACAAATAAAGAAAAAGAAAAAAACAAGCCTATACTTGGGTTGACTTAGACCTAAACGACTCCTAACTGGTTAGACTATCCACGGGGGGTACATTGTCAGAATCTGACCACAAGTTAATCGGCCAGGTAGGGACAAGATCAGTGGGAGGTATCCGTGCCAGGCAACGAGCCTAATTATGCCAAACCACTGTTCTTCGAGGTTTCACCTCTCAATCCTCAGCCTTAGACACCGATTTGACAAGAGTCAACTTCTAATAACTTTCCCCTTAGGTCAATCTCCTAAATGAGTCCGAGATGTCCCTAGGGGCCAATGTCTAGCAAATTTTATTAAGGCTTGGGTTGTGTAAGTGGGGAGGTGATTTTTGGGCTAAGGAAGGGTAATGACTTCCCCACCTTATGTTGTACTGGGTTTTACCCTTAAGTTCAATTCGTGCAAGTGTGCAATATAGATAAGAATGAACACACAAAGATAGTAAATCACCCACGTGTTTGTCCTATTCTATATGCAATGCCATATGTACACCTCCGTCAAGATCACAACAGCACAAGAATAAAATACAGTATATTAAAATTGAAATCGACACGTGCCTAGATGCAAATGTTTAAACCGTTTTAAAGTATCTAATTTCTATATTTTAGTTCTTAAAATTATTACAGTGCATAGGTAATATAAATAAAAACTAGCAGCAGAATATAAGAATATACAAGAATTTACCCAACTACACAAAAGTAAGTGTGCACTTCTGCAATGCTAAATTTTAACCTGCACACTAAAAATAAAGAAGAAAAGTTAACAAAAACATGAAATCAAACCGTTCCCATCCCCGGTAACGGCGCCAAAATTTGATCGGGGGAAAATCGCGCACAAAAAGTGTATGTTTTGAAATCAAGATGTAAGGTGTGTGTGCTTTGGCTTCCTCGATACTTCCGTTATAGCATAGAGGCTAAAACGAGTTGAATTCACAAGGACGGGAGGCGATAGAAACTTACACGGTATGTTCACGTGTTTGTTAAGTATTCTTCAATGTTTGAAAGAATGAAAAGTAAAAAAAACAAAGAATGAAAAAGAGAAGTACGGTGAAACACGAAGAAGTGGAAACATAGAAAAGTGGTATTTGTGATTTTTGTTTGTAATCTAAAACAAAGTGAAAAAAAACTCATGGATACTAACTATTAATGACTCTACCAACATGCTAACCTCTTAGTGATAGTTGCCTCACATGTATCATAGGCCATCACTAGTCCTTGGTTCAAGAGCGTTACAAAGCATGGCCCATATGTTAACTTTCACATCCAACTCAACAAAACAAATGTAAGCTACACTTAAACATCAAAACTAAACAAGAGTAAGCATGGAGTAAAGTAATGTTAGCTTGTTAAAGAGTTAGGATATTAGAGTGTTAGAATCCATCATCATGAGCCATCAATGGCTCTTGCAAGAGCAAGACCAAATAGAGGCTATTAGATTCATGAGGATTATCAAGTAAGAAGTTAAACTAGTTAGTAGTTAGTAGTTAGTTGCCATGAGAGAAAAGATTAGCTAAACATATAAAAGTAGTTAGAGAGAAGAAAACAAAGAGAGGTAAAGAGAGAACCTTTCATAACTTATCACCTTCTATTACAAGCACTCTTGCATTCCACCCATGTACTACTCTCTCTCCTATTACAAGATCTAAAAGAAATAGAAAATATAAAAGAAAGAAGAAGAAGAACTAAACTAAACTATCCTAAACTACAACATGGAAAGAAAAACCCTAAAACTAACCTAAAAACTACTCAAAAACTCCTCCTTCTGGGCTCTGGAAACCCCCAGGGTATTTATAGGCAAAACTGGGCACCAGGGTACGGGTACGGAGCCGCGCGTCAAATCTTGGCGCGCGACTCCACAAGGGAGCAGTGGAAACGCGGCTATGGCCACGTTTTCGCCATAGGGTGGCCGCGTACGCGGCGCCGTCTGCTGCGTAGTCCTCTCTTGTCCCCCTGTCGGCTGGATGTCCTGGTTTCTGGATTTGGGCCCCTAGTTTTGACGAAACCACTCTCCAAAGTCAATGGCTATCTTTGTAGGCCTTTAATCACTAATTAAATGATGATTTTCGGGTCTTCTTCTTCATTTCATGCCATGGACCTGGAAACATGCAAGAGAGGTATTATTAGCAGAATTTAATATTAAATAAATATGAAGATTTAATATGAAATATGCAGTTTTAGAGACTAATCATGAGGGTAATGCAATATGGGCCTATAGCGTGACAACCTTCCTTTGGGCCGATTATCACACTCCAAGGTTCTCCCACTTGCATTACCCACATCAAATATCCGACGCCGTACATAATTCGGCCAAACAATAGTCTTCCTTTAGGCTGGCTATTATCCGCATGAATTATATACACAATTAAATAAGCTCTTTTATAAATTCTTTAACTTGAACATGTATATATCTTTATCTGTGTGTTATCAACTGTAGTAAACATCAATATTCATCATGCTAAAATAATATAAGCAATATAATAAATATTGATGAAGCGAGCATGTAAGATAAATAAATATTTAATGTCTTTTTTAAGTTAACTAACTACTGCTTTGTCATGTATAGGGCCTGTAATACTATAGTGCTTGTCTAGAGCTTCGAAACAACTATTCACACGCCCAAAATAGAGATCGGATGAGCCCGAACGGCTAATTGAAATTTCTATTGATAAAACGGGTCTGCAGTGCTTATCTGGTCTTAATCAGATCTGACCCACAATGGTTAACTTATGAGTTTTTTTATTAATAGGTCAGGTTTAATAAACTGAATAAAATCCGATTAGCTTAATGTGAGATTGATTGGGATACATTTATTTATTTGATTAGAACTCTACCCCAAATATCATTAATATGGTAGAATTCATTCTCAATCCTAAAACCCAAATCAATCTCAACAATTCCAATTAAAATTTAATTTAAGATTAGTTAAGATTAGGTTTCCTTACTAGAATAAAATTCTATCTCTAAATTTTCTAATCTTAATTAATCTCATAATCTCACTTAATTAAGAAAACCCAAAAATATTAACCTTTTTGAATTCATTTTCTTTCCCACCACCAACCATAGAAAAGAATTTTTTTTACATGTTCCATGGGCCGGCGGGCTGCTGCAAGCCAGCAGCAAATACATGCATGCAGGGATGGCCTGCATGCATGTATGGCCTGTGGGCCAAGAACATCCATGTATGTGGGCCAAGCACATGCATATATGGCCTGCCTGCATGCATTCATTGCATGCATGCGGCCAGCAGAGCAAGTTTCATTTTTTTTCTTTTTTAAAAAATTTTCAGAAAATATTTCTGAAATAATAACACACACAAAAAATCCGAAAAAATATACACATAATTCAATTTAATCATCTTAATTTAATTCAATTAATTGAAAAATAATTTTTTATTGAATTAAATAAAAAGATCGACTGTAATTTTAATAGATTGAGATCAAAAAATTTCTGTAGATCCTGATGAACTGATAAAGAGGAGGTTCTGATACCAATTGATGGATCTAATTTTATTCCATATAAGATCTACACATATACTGTAAGTCTCGTTATCAAGATCAAAGAGAATGAGGGTTTAGGCATACCTGATTCCATCATGAAAGAGATGCCGAAGGTTGCACGATCTCAAAGACGCTGGAGTTGATGAAGGGGATTCTTCTCTCTAGCCACCAAGTTCTCTTCTTAATCCTTAGAGGAGATGAGAGACCTCAAAGAGAGATTAGGTCATGATAGATTAGTTAGTTGTAGAGAGAGAATCCTACCCATATATCTATATATATATATATTAGTTGTAGAGAGATATATATATATATATATATATATATATATATATATATATATATATATATATATATATATATATAGCATCAAGGAATTCTAATTCAACTCATCATATATCTAGACCCTTGATTGATAACACGAGTTTCACACATGTAGCTGAGTCCTACATCTTAATTTAAATACACTCATGGCTAAGTGTAAATGAAACGTGTCTAGACCCAAACCATTAGGCTTGATAAATCTTTATTAGGTCCAACAACATAGGTTGGTTTATAGAGACGGGTGTATAAATTCAATTAAACTTGTGTAGGCCCAAATTAATTTAGATTCTATCCAAATAAGTCTAACAGAATATTGTGTCACTATTGAGTGCATTGATCATTGCTTGTGTAATAATAATTCAAGGACTTCACTTTTGTGATTATTTTTGTTCTTTGTCCTATAGGGACGCAGACTAATTGGCCAATGAACATACGAATGTACAATTGTGTGCAAGTTTTGTCATGATCACAGAGAT